>JAQZBX010005093.1:0-57618 GCA_029593785.1 Cabassous unicinctus | reverse complement strand
GAAGCAGCGATGAATGTAGGCCATTTTCCATCAGAATATACCATGCAGAACTGGGTGGGAAAAAGTGTGGTCTGTGATGTGAACTGTAGTCTATGCTCGGTGGCAAGGCCCCAGGATGTGTATATCCATTGCGGGTGTAGTACCACACGGATGGGGAATGGTTGTGTGGGGTGTTTTTGGGGGTGTGGGCGGTGGGGAGCATGGGAATCCCTGAAGTTTCTGAGTAATATTTGGGTAATCTAGTCACCTTTATAAAATGTATATATATATATAACAAATAACATTTATGTAAACAAATGCACATATATGCATATGTATTTATATATCATTTTACAAATTAAAAAAAATCAACATTATTCAGAAGTTAAGGTCAACTATAATTCTATTTTTAACAGTAACCCCAAGAGAATTATAAATATTTATGAATATGTGATGCCTTTGTTGAAAAAAGTATGACATTCTAAATTTAATATATATTCAGGAAGGTGCTTTGAATATGTATTGTTTATTGGAAAGGAAGTATATATTATAATCCAAATCTCTTTTAGAGTAAACACCTAATGTTAAAAATAGCCCTAATATAAACACCCATAATCATAGAAGTTTGTTGCCTTCCTCTATTTTTTCATGACCTTTTCTTACACTTTACTGGCAACCACTCTTCTGACTATAAATATATGGTCATAGAATGCATTTTGGAAAATTAATTAAAGAGCCTTGTTTGGACCACATTTCAAAATATTGGATGCCTCTTCTGAGATTCAGTGCCCCTGATAAGAGAGGAAATAATTTCCTAAATCATTATGGCCAGCACAGCTGTCTGATGTTATTTGGCCAATGAATTGTGAGCAAAATTAAAGACTGTGGATTTCAGAGCTAACATATTGGTACATCATTATAATATCTTTTCATTCTGACATGAGAACCAGCAACATACCATATACAGGCTGCTCCTGTGTATATAATATGGATCATGTGGAGTAAAGCCATAGCAAGCACACAAATGACATATGTTACAAGATAAAAATGTTTTTTATTGCTCTCAGCACAAAGATGAAAGCTTATTTTGGTTACTGCAACATAAGGTATTTGTAGCTGACTGATGCTATAACAAACAGTTTTGAAAGCATCTGCACCAACTTATACAAACACACACACACACACTATAATAAATGAACATTTCCTTTGCTTCACATCTTTATCCACAATTGATGCTTTCAGATTTATTTTTTTTTCCAATCTACTGAATTTTTCCAATACATCATTGTGGTAATAATTGTTATTTTCTGTCAATACTAAAGGTGCAGATCCTATTGTCATGAGATAGTTGTGCTGCTGCTTCTTTGAAATTCCAATTTTTAGGTATTGAGAATTATATTTACTTTCCCTTGCTTTTTGGTTTGCATTTCTGTGCTTTTGTGTTGGCCCTAGAGACAAAAATTCTTTATATTGCAACCAAATTCACAAATATGTTTACTTTGTGTCCATTTTCATGTCCATTTCTCATCATCTTTCAAAGAACTTCTTTCCCTTTTTACAGTTATGATAATATCTTCCCAAATACTGTGATATTTTTCTATACATTTTATTTTTTAATTTGTTTAGAATTAGTTTGTGTAGGTTCAGAAATATGAGTGTAATTTCAGTTTTCAATATTTTTATTTCTGTAAAATTTGTGTGGACTTTTATTTCTCATTTACTTTCAAATTTGATCTACTGCTTATGTAAGTGCTGATTCCTTTGTTTTTTGGATTCTTATATATTTTATTTTCATTGACTTTTCTTAAAATGTTCTTCATAATGTTGATTAATGGTCTTCTTTGTCTGATTCTATACCAAAGTATGCTTCCATTCTGCACATTTTAAGTTCTATGAGGTTGAACTATGAGCTTTCCCTTTCAATAGTTTCTTTAATGAGAGTAAGTATATTCCTTCTAAATTTTTATAACAATTTTCAGAATGAAAATATATGTAGTTAGAAAAGATATCTCTTCTGCAAACAAGGCATTATCATATAATCTTTTAAGTTAGAGTTTTTAATGAATTAGTGTAATTTATTTTCTAATATTAAATCACTTATATTCTGGAATATATAATTTGATTATGACATTTTTAATATTTCATGTATTTATGTAGAATTTTAACAAACTTTCTCATTTATTTTTGAAACATATTTTAATATATCCTTTTCCATTAAGATCCTTTTTTCCCACCAAACTTCCTCCCACAACTTCCTATCCTCTTTTTAAATTAGGAATATTACATTATATGCCTTTTGTATATCTTTTAGACTAATTTTTCCCTTCAACAATCTTTTGAAGTGAATCTCTCATGGTGATTTCATTTATGTAGTATCCTAAGAAAGTGTAAGTGGACATTAGGGAACAAAATACATGCCATTTCTGAAATATTTGTCCTCATATCTGGTTTATATTTTCTTGGTTATGATCTTCTCCTTAATATCTCTTTACCACTTATGTTTGAATTATCATGAACAATTGTGTAGGACTGCTTTTTTTAAAAAAAATTCTACATGTCATTTCAAATGGAAGAAAATCATTCTTACTGATATCAAGTTAATATTTATTTATATTATTCTTCCCTTCATATCTCTGTTTTCTTATTCTTTCCACATATTGCAAGATTAATTCAGGAATCTTAGCCAAGTCTTCCATTTTCTTTTATTTTTATAATAGTTAACATTCCCCTTCAAATAATGTAATTCGTTGGTTGTGTCACAAGACTATGTGAGGAATGCAACATTCCTCTATGAGGCCTGTCAGTAAAGTCCTTGTAATTGCCTATGGTCAGAACTGAAAATCTCATTTAAGTTGTTAATCAGGTGCCAGACTATACACCAACTCACCTTGATTTTTTAGGATCCAAGTCAGAAATATGAGCTAACTGATAAAGCATGAGTCATATTTTGAGTGCTGTCTAAAAAATCACACAGTGTGAGTCAATGGTGGAAAAAGTCTGTGATCAAAATCACTCCAACCAGGTTGATCAGGATTTTCTGAAGGACTGAACATATCTGTGAACTACAACCATTGCCAAACCTGGAAATAACATGTTATAGTATAATAGGTCTGTTTAAGAGAACCAGTGGGCTTCTTCCTTGAAAGTCTGTATGAATCTTTTTCCCTAGACAAAGGCATTAAATTAGGTACAGCACAACTATGACTACTAGTTGAAGCTGACTTGAATTGCTTCCATAGTTTAAAAAGTATCAAGATAGAGTACATATAGAGGCAGCACCATCTCAATGGCACATGAAGACCCCTGTGATCTGTAATGTTAATGCACCACAACCAGAATATATATTAATTGAACTAGGCTCCCAATATGGCTTCCCACTTTGGGGCCTTCTGCCCTAGGTTTCCTAGTACATTTCCAATCATTTATTATATTATTCATGGTTTAGAAGTATTGCCTTCCAATGTAATCCAAGCTCGTGTTAGCTAACCCCTATCCATAAGCCAGTTAAGACCTTTCTTTACTATTCCTTAAAACATCAAATCATCCCATGGCTGGAGGGCTATATGGAGCATGGAGAGTCCATTTGATGTATAATGAATTGAGCCACTGACATGTAGCTTAGGGCACAAATCTGGGGCTGTTATCCAATACAATATGTTCAGTAAAGCCAAACAGAAAACAAATGTGTTCTTGTAGGGCAAGATAGTGTGGCACAAGTCAGTGGAACAAATGGACATTGCTAGAACAAACCTGGGGAAAGTATCATCTGTAGCCAGGATCCAGCCAGAACTTCTGGATGGGATGAGAATCATAATGAATTACTTGTTCAGAACTTCCTGGCCCACTGGCTTAAGAATGATCCTGGGCAGTACTTTTATCCGTGACAAGGATCTGACAAGTTGGGCAGGACTTGTATTCTATTTCAGGTTCTTCTAATGTCAGTGGAGGCCCATGCAAGCAGGCCCAGTCTAGGAAGGTGTCTGAATTTCCATGGACGGCCTTATGTGGATCCAGGTGGTAACTGGCCATATATCTGCTTGATCTGAACTATGCAGGTTCCACAAATAGAAGAGAACCAAGGTCTGCTTGGGTAATGGTATCCCTGTCCATGAATGGCCTTTCCTAAGGAATAGTCACATAGGTAACAAAAGGCATAATAAGAGAAGAGATGATTTTTTCCAAATGCTTCATCTCCATAGGGGAGCTTATTTTATATACCTGTCCAAGACTTGCCAGTGGCCACACAATATGACCAAGTCCATAAGTCAGTGATCTTCACAATCACTCATATGCCCTCTAGAATGGCCCTAAATACTGCAATTCCAATCAGAGTATAGTGTAAAGGCTAGCAAGGGTGCACATAGAATGTATCAATACCACTAATGCATTCAGTAATTGGAGTCATACAATGGACTTATGTAGGGGCCATATGGGGCTCACCATAATTGGGCTTGGCAATTGTCTCAGTGGCAGTGTCCAGACTACAATCAGAAAGCATTATCTGTTTTAATCTCCTCTAGGTGTTGGTTACATGGATCATAGTACACTGGTATCTAAAAGGCCTAAGGATGAAATTTGTTTCACCCACATTCCCATTGACCTCTAACCTTACCACAAGGCCTTTGTGTCCCTGGAGACAGATGGACCTCAGTGGAGAGATCCAGATAAAGATGGTTTGGGCCCTCTGACACATCTCAAGGATCAAGGGGTAGGAGCAGAAAGAACAGCTCAGTGACTGTCACAGGGGTCAACATGGTAGGACAGCAGAGGTTTCTTTGGTCAAGAAGGCAGAGGTAGCTGATAGCCCAGAAGATCAACTGTTTTCAAGAGAAGACTCCCAAAATCTCTGTAAGCAGAGTGCAGCTCTAGCAAAGCTGTGTCCAGGTGGCATGGACAAATTTAATAAGTGGCCAATCTCATAGTTGGGGTAGTTTTTTTTGTTTTTTTTTTTTGGCAGCTCATCTCACCATGCTCTTTAATCTGGAGGCAGGAAGTGCTGGTTATCCAGGGCACATACACGCAAGGGGCTTCACTACCCTGGTGCTCATGGTGTGGTCTTGTTTGGAATCCTGGCCTGTGACAAAACTCAGAAAGGGCACCTGTGCTACAGCAGCTGCTCAAGTGTGTCCAGTGGGTGTTCCTCCCCTGAAAGCAACTTTGGGGTAGACTTCACCTCCAACCCTGTAGCACCTGCCATTGCTCTTTTCATGGTGGCTGCTGTCAGGGAACTCTGAAACAGGTAGAGTATAAAACTTGCTCACCTCAAACTATACTTACTTTATACTCACTAACTTTAAGAATATTACCTCTATTTATGTGTACGGGAACTAAGTGTCTAGTTCTTTTTGGTGCTGCTATCCCAAATGATCCTAAAGTGTTCTACATTCTTTTTAACTGAACCTTCAACAATTTACAGTGCCATAGGGTGGGAATCAGCATGTTATGTTTAACAAAGGTTCAGCAATTTGCAATTCTATAGGGTGGGAATCAGCAGCGGGACTCTGAGTTGCTCAGAACATGTGTTCTATGTGAACTTCAGTCACCCCACTGTTGGAGGGTCATAAACAGTGACTAAGGAACTGCTCGACTAACTTTATTCTAACCCCTCTGTTGGGTCTGTAATCTGACATAGCAGGGGAGTTCTGCCAGGAACCTGGGGCTAAAGGGAAGAACAAATGATCCCACTTGGTATTGCAAAGCTTATACACACTAACCACTAGTATTCACCAAAAATGACCCATAGCTTTCACTAGCATTTCCCCTGAACAAATATTATGCCTCCATGGATTCCACTAACACTGCTTTGTAAATTGAAGTGCCTCAAGGGACCCTCAAATTCTTGTCTATGATCCACTGGCATCCCTGCAGGAAGAAAGCCATGTGACCTTTGATAGCATATCCCAAGAGTGTCCTGTGGGATCATTTACTGACCCCTGATAGGGAGGCCTCCTGATGACAAACCTGGACTAGGAATGCAGATTCACCCAAGATCATGATTTATAAAATCCGTGATAATAAAAATAATAATAAACACCCCAGAATCCTAGAGTTTTACTGTATTTTTCCCTTTTTCGATGAACTTTTCTTCCAACTAGCAGATTAGCACTCTCCCTACTGGAAATGCATTCATAACATGTGTGTTCTCATTTAATTAACAAAGTCTAGTTGGACCAATATTCAGAATATCTGGTGCAACCTTTGAGATGGCTCTCTGTGGTGCTCCTCTTAGGAAAGGATTATAATGTCCTAATAAAAGAATGCTACACTTGGCTACATGAATTCTTTAGCAAGGAAAAAGTAGAAATGTGGATTTAAGGCCCAGTATATTGATACATGTTTAAATATATTTTCTTTCTCCATAAAAATATTATCATCTAAAAGCCTGAGCATAGCATGTGGCTGGTGTGTAGCACAGCCATGGCCAACACATGAGAGACATGTGTCACAAGTTGAAAATAATCTTTGCTGCCCTTATCACCAATATTTGAGTTTTATTGGTTATTGAAACATAACTTGGTCTAAATTGACTGATACAATATCAAATGGATTCCAAAGCACCTGCACTAATTATACACACAAACCTGTGATATATAAGGATAATCTTTGCTCCAAATGTTCAACAATATTTAAAGCTTTCAGGTTATTTCTTCCAGTGTACTGAAATTATGGCAATACCTCATTGTGTAGATAACTACTCTATTCATTTATTTTACCAAAGGTTCAATGCTCCTGTTCTAAGCATTTATATACATTACATTATGTTACGGTATTTTTTTGTATAAGGCCCCTTTTTCCATACTGGAAATGTTTTTGAGATTTATTCCTATTGTTGGGTGTACCATTAATTTCTTGATTTTGTTTTTATTATTACTTTAATAAAATATTATTGAAGTATATCATACATACATGCACATACATAGACAATAAGTGTATAGGAAAACTTGTGCACTTACAAAACAAACATGCGTATTATCATACAGGGCTCCTATACATCATCCTACCACCGACACCTTGCATTGTTGTGCAACTTTTGTTACAAAGTATGAAAGAGCATCTTCAAAACATTGTTACTAACTATATCCCAGATTTTATATTTGGTGTACTTCTGCCCAACCCATCTGATTACTAACATCCTGTATTAGTATTATATATTTGTTTAGTTCATGAGAGAATGTTCTCATAATTGTTCAGTTAATCATAGTCCTTCAACTACTGGATTCCCCTTGTTATACAGTCCCATGCTTTGTACAATCCATCCAAAGTATACATTCAGTGACTCTCATTTTCATCACAGTTTTGTGCTGTCATCACCACAGTTAATTTTAGAACATTTTAATTACTTCAAAAAGAAAAACCCCCAACCCTTTATACCTCCTTATTTTTTCCCTTAATATTGAAATAATATCTCCTGTGCCATTCCTGAAAAAATATTACAGTATTATTTTTAACAATGTGGATAAGTTACATTGTTTGAAATTTCCCATGTATCATATGTTCTTAACACTTTGTAAAAGAAAAATACATTTCCCAGATTATTCACTAACTTCCTTTCAATTGACATTTATGTTCACAGACTACCCCTTTCAGCCACAATCACATTTATAAAACAGTAGTGTTAGTTATACTATAAGGTTTTACCATCAACTCTATTCATTTCCACACTTCTACAAGAAAACTTATTAAAATTTCTGCATACATTAAGCATCAGTGCGAATTCTCATCCCACATGCTAACTCCTAGTAGGCTCTACTGCAGAGTTTACCTCAGTGAGTTTACTCATTTTATTTAGTTCATATTAGTGAGATCATACAATATTTTTCCATTTATGTCTGGCTTATTTCACTAAACATAATATCTACAAGTTTCATTAATTTTGCCATATGCATTCTGATTTCATTTCTTCTTACAGTTGAATAGTATTCCATCATATGTACAAAGCTTATTTTTGTTATCCGTTCACTAGTTGATGAACACTTGAATTGTTTCCATATTTTAGTGATTGTGAATAATGCTGCTATGCACATCAGTGTGAAACTGTCAATTTGTATCCTTGCTTTCAGTTCTTCTGAATATTTTAATAGCAACTGGATTGCTGGATCATATGGCAGTTCTCTTTTCAGATACTTGTACTGCCAAACTGTCTTTGACAGAGGCTGCACCATTCTACATTCTCACCAACAATGAAGGAGTGTTCCTATTTCTCCATATTCTCTCCAGCACTTGTAGTTTTCTGCTGTTTATTTTTTCTTTAAATAATGGCCATTGTATAAGATGTGAAATCTTATTGTAGCTTTGATCTGCATTTCCCCAATAGCTAATGATGTTGAGCATTCTTTCCTGTGCTTTTAGGCTATTTGTATTTCCTCTTTGAAGAAAAATCTATTCAAATATTTTGCCCATTTTAAAAATTGGGTTGCTTACCTTTTTTTCATTGAGTTGTATAGTCTCTTTATATAACAAGGATATCAAGACCTTGTCAGATATGTGGTTTCAAAATATTTTCTCTCATTGAGTAGGCTACTTTTTACTTTCCTGACAAAGTCTTTTGAAGAACAAAAGTGTTTAGTTTTGAGGACGTCCCACTTATCTGCTTTTTCTTTTGTTGCTTGTGCTTTGGGTGTAAGGTTTAAGAAATTACCACGTATCACAAATATCTTGAAGATGTTTCCCTACATTTTCTTCTAGTAGTTTTATGGTTGGAGTTTTATGTTTAGGTCCTTGATCCATTTTGAGCTAATTTTTAATGTAAGGTGTGATATAGGGATCCTCATTCTTTCTTTTGGATATGAATATCCAGTTCTCCCAACACCATTTATTGAATAGCCATGTCTGGCACAGCTGAATGTGTTTGATAGCCTTGTCAAAAATAACTTGATCATAGATGTGAAGGTTTATTTCTGAATTTTTGATCTGGTTACATTGGTCAAGATGTCTACGTTTATGCCAGTACCATGCTGTTTTTCCAATAAAGTAATATGCTTTAAAGTCAAGAAGTGAGACTCCTCCAACTTTGTTCTTTTTAAAGACATTTTTGGCTATTTGGAGACCATTACTCTTCCAAATAAATTTAATATTTAGCTTTTCCATTTCTGTCCAAAAAGCCATAGGGTTTTTATTTGAATTGTGCTGAATCCATATATCAGTTTACATGGAATTATCATCTTATCTTTATTTATTCTTCCAATTTAGGAACACGAAGTGTACTTCCATCCATTTAGGTCTTTGGTTTCTTTAAGTAATGTTCTGTAATTTTCTGAATATGGGTCCTTTATGTCCTTGATTATGTTTATTCCTAAATATTTTATTATTTTAGTCTCTATTGTAAGTGGGATTCATTTCCTGACTTTCTCATCAGATTGCTCATTAGTACTGTATAGAAGTACTACAGATTTTTGAATATTAAGCTTGTATCCTAACTCTAAGCTGAACTTGTTTATAAGTTCTAGTAGATTTTTCAGGATTTTCCATATATAGGAAAATATCTTCAATGAAGAGCAACATTTTTACTTCTTTTTCTATTTAGATGTTATCATGTGTTTTTCTTGCCTAATTACTTTAGCTAGAACCTCTAGCACAATATTGAAAAACATTTGTGAAAGTGGGCATTCATGTCCTGATCTGAGAGGGAAAGCTTTCAATCTTTCACTCTTGATTTTAATGCTAGCTGTCTGTTTTTCATATATACATTTAACATGTTGATAAAGCTTCCTTCTATTCCTATCTTTTAGAATGTCTTTATCAAGGTTTTGTCAAATGCCTTTTCTGCATCAATCAAGAGGATTAAGTGATTTTTCTTCTTCAATTTATTAATGTGGTTTATTACACTGATTGATTTTCTTGTGTTGAAACACCCTTGTATATATGGGATAAAACTCACTTGATTGTGGTAAATAATTGTTTTAATTTGTTTATGGATTTGGTTTGCAAGTATTTTATTGAGGATTTTTGCATCTGCATTCATTAGAGAAATTGGTCTATATATATATTTTTTACCCATAATATCTTTATCCATATTTTATATTAGGTGATGTTGGCTTCATAGATCATTTAAAAATGTTTGAAATTTAAATGAGACCTGTCTTATGACCCAACATATGGTCTATCCCGGAAAAGGATCCAAGAGCAATTAAAAAGAATGTATAACCTGCTTCTTTTGAGTATAATGCTTTATATATGTCCCTAGGCCTATTTCATTTATCTTATTATTTAAGCTCTCTGTTTCCTTATTTATTCTATGTCCAGATATTCTACCCAATGCTGAGAGTGATGTTATACTATCCAGCTAATATTTTAGGGAATTCCTCCTACAGTTTTGCCAGTGTATGCCCCATGTATCTTGGAATATCCAGATGAGGTGCATAAATATTTATTATATTTATTTCTTCTTGGTGAAGCACCCTTTTATTGATGTCTAGTGACCTTCATCATCTCATAACATTTTTTGCATATAAAACCTATTTTATCTGATATTAGTTTGACTACTCCAGTTCTTTTTCAGTTACTATTTGCATGGAATATCTTTTTCCAACCTTTCACTTTCATCCTAGTTGTGTCTTTATTTCTCAGTTAAGTCTCTCTTAGACAGCATATGGATTGCTCATTTTTTTTAAAAGATTTATTTATTTATTTATTTATTTATCCCCCCCTTGCTGCTTGTGCTTGCTGTGTCCATTCGCTGTGTGTTTTCTCCATGTCTGCTTATCTACCCCTTGCTGTGAGGTCCCGCTGCATCAGCCCACCGTGCCGCACGGGCTGGCCTGCCCTCACAAGGAGGCCCCGGGAAGTGAACCCGGGGCCTCACAGATGGTAAACGGGAGCTCTATCGATTGAGCCACACCCACTTCCCTGGATTGCTCATTTTTATCCATTCTATTACTCTGTATATTTTGATTAGGTTATTCATTCCATTATAATTCAATGTTACTATTGTAAAGGCATTACTTACTTTGTCCAATTTATCCTTTCTCTTTTCATTGTCATAGTTTACTGTTTTCTGTCTATTTACACTTTAAGTTACTAGTAATATTCATTTCTCTTGACCTTGTTTTCTCCTTTCAGGCTGTAGCACTCCCTTTAACATCTCTTGTAAATCTGATCTTTTCTTAATATACTAAGTTAGGTTTTGTTTGTTTGCAAAATCTTTACATTCACCTTCATTTTTGAAGGACAGTTTTGCCTGAAAAAGAATTGTTGGCTGGCAGGATTTCTTTTTCATTACCTTGAATACATCATACCAATTTCTTCTAGCTTTCATGGTTTATGAAGAAAGATTAGCATTTAGTCATATTGAGTTTCCCTTGTAGGTTATGCACTTATTAGCTCTTGCTGCTTTCACAATTCTCTTTTTATCATTGGTATTTCTCATTCTAAATAGTAGGTGTCTCAGAGTAGTTTTTTTTTTTTTTTTTTGGTTTTATTCTGTTTGAGCTGCATTGTCCTTCTTAGGTATTGTTATTTATGTCTTCCATAATGTTTAGGAATTTTGGTTCATTATTTCCTCAAATATTCTTTCTGCATCATTTCTGTTCTCTGATCCTTGTGGGATACCAACAACACACATGTTTCTATATTTTGCATTGCCATTCAATTCCCTGAGATCCTGGTCCATTTCTTTTCATTCTTTCCCCTTTTTCTTCTGTCTGGTGAAGTTTAGTTACTCATTCCTCCAAGTCACTAATTTTGTCTTCCATTAATTCAAATCTGATGTTATATGTTTCTAATGTATTATTTTAACTTTATATTTAAAGAAGTTTTAGATTACAGAAAAGTTATATTGAAAATATAGGGGCAACTCATAAGTCCCATACCCTCCCCCTCTCAAGGTTTCTGTTATTAATAACATCTATCATTACTGTGGTACCTTTTTTACAATTGATGGACAAATATTGAAACAGTGCTACTAAGCATGGTCTATACTTAATATTATGCTTTACACTTCACACAGCACAAGTTTATAGGTTTTGACAGAATGTATAATGGCCTGTATCAGCCATTGCAATATCATGTCCCAATTCCAATGTCCCCAAAATGCTCCATATTGCAACGATTCTTCCCTCTCCCTCCTCTCAGAACCTCTGGTGGCCACTCATTAAATCAATGTCACAAGTTCTTCTTTTACTAAAATAATAAGTCTACTTTGTTTCACAGTTGCATTCCCTGCTTATTTTTTTTCATTCCTTAATCCTGAGGATATTGCAATGATGATGACAACTTTGCTTCTGATTGAGAGGATCTTAGATCCCATGGGGAAGATGGATGAAACTGTCTTTGTACAGTTGTAGACACTGCTTGTTTGTTTTGTTTTTTTTTTTGCATTAACCCATCTTTTTCATTTCAGCTTCTTTGTGTCAGTGTCCCTCAACCTTTATGGAGAATGTACAAAAGTCTCCTAGACTACTGATCTCCAAAGCAGCTCCCTCAGACAGCTTTATGCCCTTCTTCACTGTTTTTGTAAGAGAGTTGAGCCCTTCCCACCTACTCTGATGCCATGTTCCCAGAAATTTCTAGTTTCTTCATTTTAAATTGTGATTAATATTATATACTATAAACATTTCACACTTTTCTTATTAATTGTCTTTGATGGACACCTGTGCCATACCCACATTTTAGGTATTAAGTTCAATATGCTATGAGAGGCAGTCTTGTGCAAGTTGATTTGGTCATAACTTTCAGTTTCAGTGGGAAAATAATGAAGACTAAAATTGCTAATTCATAGGATAAATGATAACTATTTTTATAAGAAAATGCTCAGCATTTGCAAAATGTTTCAAATGTCTCACACTACCAAGAAACTGCATGAGAGTTTAGGTTCAACAAAATCCTTACAATCTTTACTTGCTACCAGATTTGTTATTTTAAAAATACTGGAGGTGTGTAGTAGACAACTTTGTGATTTTATTATTTCCCTTCAGAATATACAAAGATGGATTACATACTCACACTAATTAAGTCTTGATAAAATAAAAAAGATTTAATTTAACATATATTCTCTGCGCACAATTAAATTATATATCAACTTCAACCAAAATTTTGGAAATTAAGCAGCATGTTATTTAAAAATTTGTTAAGGAAAAAGAAATCACAAGGAAACTTAAAAATATATTTATTTTTATTGTATGCTAGTGAATGACAGGATGGAATAGAAATAAATCAGTACATTGAGAGAAGTTTAAAATTGAAGGTGTCTACACTAGAAAAAGGTCTAAAGAAAAATGAACTATATTTCAACTCCAGAAACCAGGAAAATAAGAACAAAGTGATCCTCAGGTTAGTAAATTAAGACAGTAATAAAGAAAAGAACAGAAAAACAATGATAAAATAGAAAAGCAGACAGTTACAAAAGCAATAGATTTTCTTAGAAAAAATCAAACTGATCACTCCTACTTAGTTTTATCAATGATAAAATAGAATTAAAGACTACTAATATCAGGAATTAAATGAAGTTTATTGCTGATAAATGTATTAGAGCTGTAAAGGCTTTGGTGCTTGACAGACATTCTGCCAAGAAGATGAATATAACAGTATCTCCAGCCCTCTGTTGCCCCATAGACTGAACAACTGAAAGAAACTGACAGAGTCATCTTCCTTCGGGTCCCAGATAACAGGCAAATGTATGCAGTACTGGAGGAGAGCTGATTCAAGATGACACACCTTAACAATGACAGAAAAAGTTCCTGGAGCCCTTACTTTCCTACCCCAACCACCTCATTGTGGTATGGAGTCTGCCTACACTCTCAATGTGAGTCCCTTGGCCCTGTTTTGGAGGAACAGAGTAACCACTATATGCATACTAATTTGCTTGTATGATGATGCCAGTGGCAGCCTGGAGTGCTGAACAAGGACACTCATCTCTGTCTTAAACTTTCAGAATTTGCCCTATAAGAAGCAGCTTCCACACAGGTAAGGCCTAGTAAGAAAAGGCTTGGGACAAAGGGTTACCTACATCCAGACAAAAATAGGTCACCCTGAAGGGAGGTTGTACATTCTATCAGGTAAACAGGAAAGTTCCTAAGGCCAACAACCAGGCTCAGAAAACACAGAGAGGAATCCCATGCATTTGCTTAAAGCTGTTCTTTGTAGGAGGGCTGTAATCCAAAAGAGATCATACCAGAAATAACAAGATAAAATATATAAATGTGCAGTGTAAAGCAATAGAATAAAAGACAAATGTATGAAATGATGGCTTATCCAAAGGGAAAGCATAAAACATCAGAAACAATCAAGAATGAAGACAAGATATTGGATATACCAAAGATTAAATGGTCTTCAAAATGCTCAAAAAACATAAGGAAAGAACTACAGGATATCAGGAAACAATGAATTAATGAAAGGAAAGGGAACCAAACAGAAACAATGAAATTGAGTACCACAATAGTAGAAAACAATCTCCAGATGATTTCAACAGTAGATTTCACCTAACAGAAGAAAAAATAAGTGACCTGGAACATAAGACAATTAACATGATTCAGGTTGAAAGGTAGGAAAAAAATTTGTGGAAAGAAAGCTGAACAAAGCCCATAAGACATGGGATATGATCAAGGCTATCAATGCCTGCATTGTGAGACCCACAGAAGGAAATAAAGAGAAAGTGGCAGAAGAAATATTCAAATAAATAATGGCAGGAAACTACCCAGATGTATTGAAAGACATGTATATACACAATCAAGGAGCAAAAAAAAAAAACCAAAAAAACCATACAGGATAAAATCAATCTTGAGATTTTGTTATGGTGATTCTTGCTTTTCTTTAGGGTGAGAGGGGGTTAGATCTTATGGGGTAGATGGAAGAAACAGTTTTGCTTGCAGTTGTAGATATGCTTGGTTTTTTGGGATGGGTGTCATCCAGCATCATCATTTTGTTCATTGTCCAGGGAAGTCTAATGAAGTGGAGGGTAAATGGTGGCTGCACCTTTGCTAAGATTCAGGGCTCAACCAGCATAAGAACCAACCAGACTTAAGTCTCTGGGACATATATTTAAATTGTATAGTGCTAATTACATGTTCAAATAATTGGGGTAGAAGAATCATGCATAGGGGAAATAAAAATTAGTCTAACTGTGTTACATTGGGGAGATAGGATAACATAAATTCCAAGTAAGGCCCAGCAATGGGGTGCTGATTTCATGGGGCTGTATGCTTTCCCTATAGTATTTGGATATCTCTGGAACCCTTGCAAGCACCTCCACTTTGGTTTTGCTTACTGTGGAAGTTAGTGAGTTCTCCCAAGACATTAATAAATGTAATCACTGAAACACCCTCCCATTCACTTTGAAATCTCTTAGTCATAGAAACTCTTTTATATTTAATATTTCCCTTTTTAGTCAAGGTTTTTTTCCAAATACCTCATTGATTGAGTGGTTTTGGCATTAATTCCTCATTTCCAGGAAAGCTTACCCACTGTAGTCATGTCTTGTCCTGGGGGAGACAGTTGTGAATTTATTTGCTGAGTTTTGGATTAGAAAGAGGCCACACATAACTAGGAGGTTTGGGGGTGGTAACACTTAGGCAATGGTTATTCTTAGGCTAAGTTTCAATTGTACAAGAATAGTATTCATAAGTACACAAGAAGTGATGCCATAGGCTTGGCCTATTGGTCTGTTTTCTTTTTATTAGGGCTGGCTTATATACTGTTTAGATTCTTGCCATTCTAATTAACAAGGTAGGAGGACACCCCAAGATGCGAATTTAATATTCTGTTGATTATTGTGGTTTTCTACACCCATTGAGATAAAACCCTATGACAACTTGAACACATTCATATTCCATAGAGTGATGCCCCAGATCTACCCTTCCCCCCACACACCCTCATCACCAACACCTGTCACTGGGGCCCCTCACCTGACACAGATGCCAAAAGAACACTCCCACAATTGCATTATCAACCACAGTCCACAAGCTCCCTAGAGTTCACCTGTTCCTTCATCAAGCCCTCTCCCTAGCTCCATGGTTGATCCAACCCATCCTCCCAATAGTGCTCTCTTTCCCACTCCAATACTATCAACCCCACTCACACCACTGCATCTCCATCTACTCCCTTCCATGGCAAACTGCCACCCTATCACTTATCATAGATTCTGCCCAGATTTAGAATTGGCTCACCACTCTCTACTACTCCATTTCTGTCTTCTGGTACCCTATCTTTCAGACATTACCTCCAAGAGCCTGTTCAATATCCTTGTTTCATATCAGTGAAATCAGAGTGTTTGCCCTTTATTGACTGGCTTACTTCAATCATGATAAGGTCTAAAAAGTTCATCTATGTTATCACATGTAGCAATAATTCATTGCTTCTTACAGATTTATATGCTGTATTTTATCAATTCATTCATTGCTGGAAATTTGAGTTGCTTCCAACTTTTGGAAATTGTAAATTATGCCATGATGAACATTGGTATGCATATATCTGTTCACATCCCTGCTTTCAATTCTTCAGGGAATATTCCTAGTAATGGGATTGCCAGATCATTTGTCAATCTTGAGTAACTGCCAAACTGTCCTCTGCAGTGCCTACAACATTCTACATTCTTACCAACAGTGGATGAGTGCTCCTATTCCTCCACATCCTCTCCAAAACTTGTAGTTCTGTTTTTTAATAGCATCCAGTCTAGAGGCTGTAATATGGTACCTCAGTGCAGGTTTTTATTTTTATTTATTTTTATTATTTTTAAGATTTATTTATTTATTTACTTTTACCCATTTTTTACCACACCCCTCCCATTTTTGCTGTTTTTGTGTCCATTCACTGGGCAATTCTCTATGTCAGTTTCTTGCCATCTCTTCTCCTCCTTCTCCTCCTGTCTTCACCGGGATTCAATCCTCAGAACCTCTGATGTGGGAGAGAGGCATCCTACCACCTGCAATACCTTAGTTCCTGGTTTTTGGCACATCTTATCTTGGCTCTCCCTTGCGTCACTCTCTTGTTATGTCATCATCTTGCTGTGTGGCTCGGTGGGGCCTGATGGTACATCCCCTTGTGGGGCCTGAAGGTGCACCCATGCACAGAGCCTGGCAGCCTGTGTGCCTTCTATATTTTTCTGTTTTTTATTTTTACTGGGAGGTCCCGGGGATCAAACCCAGTTCCCTCCATATGGGAGATGGATGCCCAATCATTTGAGCCACATCTGCCCCCCTGCTATATCTCTTAAGGTTGACCAAACATACCTAGAGTTATAATCATTTCCCCTACAGGATGGTCATATATTAAATCAGGCTTGGTTTATCACCAGCATTCTAAAAACCAGACCTAGGGAGAAAAAGTAGATCTGGGGACACATGCATTGTTTCTAATATAGCAAATGTTTAGCCTACCCTGATTATCATAAAATCAGGAAAGCAAGAATATTAGCATCCAATGTAGATTTGATTTGAATTTCCTTTATAGCCAGTGATATTGAACATCTTTTCGTGTGATTTTTTTAGGCATATATATTTCTTCTTTGGAAAATTCGCTATTGCCTGTTTTTAAATGAGTTGTTTGCCTTTTTTGTTATTGAGATATAAGGTTTCTTTTTATATGGTGGGTATCAGACCCTTATTGGATAAGTGGTGTGGTAGTTTGAAATTATAAAATTAATTAAAAAAAAAAGAAATATTATGGTTTAAACTAATCCACTAATCAATTTCTTTGTGTGTGAGACCCATTTGAGTAGATTAAGTCACTGAGGTGTGGCTCCTATTGAGTCTCCATCCCCTTGAAGGTTGTGATATAAATGTATTCAAACAGATAGACTGACATACAGGAAAAGGAAACCAGTATATTTAATTCTGCAATGTGAGAGAGAGAGGACTGACATAAAACAGAAGCCCACAAGAGGATCAAAGAGGCTGCCACCACAGAGTAGCTCAAGAAGAGAACAGTGCTCTTATATGTCTGGTAGCTTACAGCTGAACTTGGGAAGACAGCAGAACATCCAAGAATGATACAGGAGGGCTGGAAAGAGACAAGTCCTATGCCTGTTTGTTTACAGCTGATCTACAAGAAGTGGTGGATTCTGGAGGAGAAGGCAGAGATCTCTACATAGATTGGCAGCCATCTTGATTCATCATGTGGCAACAATGACAGGATGCACAGTACCTAACTTTGTTGAGACAGCATCTCTAATGGTGCCTCGATTTTGGACTTTTCATGGCCTTGGATCTGTAAGCTTTTAACCCAAATCCATACCCTTTATAAAATCCATCCCTTTGAGGTACTTTGCATCACCAGCTTTTTAGCAATCTAAAACAAAAATTTGTACCAGAAGAGTGGAATTGTGTTGCTGTAATTACCAAAAGTGCTGGAACAGTTTTACAAAGGTGTAAGAAGTATTTTTTACAGGAATTGTGAGATGCTTGATAGAAAAGACTTAGATTTTTTTCAAAAAGACTCCTGGTAGGAATATGGAAGCTAAAGGTATTTCCAGAGCAACCTTAGAAAGAAATTATGAAATTGTTATTGGAAACCGAGGGAAAGGCAAACCATGCTTTAAAGTTGCAAAGAACTTAGCATAATTGATTCCTGATGTTAGATGGAAGGCAGAATTTGAAAATGATGAGCTTGGACGTTTAGCTAAAGAAATCTCCAAAGGAAATGTAGAAAATGTAGCCTGGCTTCTCCTTGCAGGTTTTTGGAAGTGTTGGAAAACATGACTGTTTCTCTCCCAATTTCTCCTTATGGTATTGCAAGTTTTTGCACTATGTCTGTCTCTCCTTTGTATATTGAAGGAAGATAAATGTGTGGTAAGTTTCACAGGTGTACATCCAGAAGGAGAATTCTGATCCAAGACAAACTGTATTCCTGCAACTGATTTTGATTTAACTTTTCACTTAGCAGTGCTATTGAAATGATTGATGTTTTTCTGTTTTTGTTGGTTTTCTTTTTTGTTTGTTTTGAATATTAAAATGTATTTTTGGTATTTAGAAGAAGGAGTTTGGCAGGTTTAAATTATTTCAGGAATCCCAAAAATTGAAATATTGTGTTTTAACCTAACCCAATCCTGTGGATGTGAGACCCAATTGACTGGATTACATCTGAGTCATGACTCAGTTTGAGTCTCTGCCCCTTTGTTGTGTCTGATATAAACATATTCACAAAGGCAGAGAGAGATGAAAAGGAAGCCAGTATATTTGATTCATAAATGTGAGGGAGAGGGCTGCAGGAAAACAGAAGCCCCAAGTGTCTCAAAGAAGCTGGGCCCACAGAGCAATTCAAGAGGAGGTCAGCCATTCTATGTGCTTGGCAGCTTACAGCTGAACTTGGGAAGAGAACAGAAGAACTAATACTGATTTGGGAGGCCCAGAAAGAGATAAGTCATATGCCTCATTACTCACAGCTGAACTCCAAGAGAAGGTAAATTATGGAGGGGAAGGTAGAGACCTCTCCAGAGATTGGTGGCCACCTTGCTTCCTTATGTGGCAAAACTGCCCAGATCAACTGCAGTTGACTTTGGTAAGAAAGCATCTCTGATGGTGCTTAAATTTACACTTTTCATGGTCTTGGAACTAAGTTTTTAAGCCAAAAAAACACGCTTTATAAAAAGCCATGCCAGTTCTAGTAGTTTGCATAGGCAGCTCTTTTGCAAACTAAAGCAAATGGTTTCAAAATATTTTCTCCCTTTGACAAGGCTGCCATTTCACTTCCATGACAAACTCCTTTGAAGTGGAAAAGTTTTTAATTTTGAGGAGATCCCATTTATTTATTTTATCTTTCATTGCTAGTACTTTAAGTATAAAGTTTATGAAACCATTTCCTACTAGAAGAGCATGAAAAAGTTTCCCTACATTATCTTCCAGGCACTTTATGGTCTTAGCTTTTATATTTAGGTCTTTGATCCATCTTGAGTTAATTTTTTTGAGGTGTGAGATGGTGATCTTCTTATATTCATTTTTATTTGGATATCCAGTTATCCCAGCACAATTTGTTGAAAGGACGATTCTGTCCCAGTTCACTGGGCTTGATGGCCTTGTCAAATATAAATTAACCATATATACATGGGTGTATATCTGAAATCCCTATTCCATTCCATTGGTCAGTATGCCTATCCTTGTGCCAGCACCATGCTGTTTTGACCACTGTAGTTTTGTAGTATACTTTAAAGTAAGGCAGCATGATTCCTTTCCAAATAAATTTGTTAATTGGCTTTTCTAGATCTTTAAAAAATACTATTGGGAGTTATATTGGGATTGTATTGAATCTTTAAATCAATGTGGGTAGGATGTACATGTTAATGATGTTTAGTCTTCCAATCCATTAACATTGGATATTCTTCCATTTATTTAGTTCTTCTTTGATTTCTTTTAGCAAAGTCATGTAGTTTTCTATGTACAAGTCCTTTGCATCCTTAGTTAAGTTGAATCCTAGGTATTTGATTCTTTTAGTTGCATTTTGAAACAGTTTTTTCTTGATTTCCTCCTCAAGCAGCTCATTTTTACTGCACAGAAACACTAACAACATTTGCATGCAGATTGTATATCCTGTCACTTTTCTGAACATGGTTACCAGCTCTGAAAGCTTAGTCAAAAATTTTCTAGGAATGTCTACATACAGAATGAAGTCATCTGCAAAAAGGGGGTATTTTATTATACCTTTCCAATTTGGGTCTTTTATTTCCTTTTCTTGCCTAAGTGCTTGAGCAAGTACTTCTAAAACAGTATTAAATAAGGTGGTGACAGTGGGCATGTTTGTCTTGTCCCAGATCTTAGAGGGAAAGCCTTTGGCATTTCACTATTGAGAATGGTATTAGTTGTGGGTTTTTCATATATACCGTTTATCATATTGAAGAAGTTTCCTTCCGTTCCTATCTTTTGAAGTGTTTTCATTGAGAAAAGATGCTGTATTTTGTCAAATGCCTTTTCTGCATTGATAGAGATGATTATGTGATTTTATTTATCTGATCTGTAAATGATGTGTATTACATTGATTGATTTTCTTATGTTGAAACATCCTTGCATTCCTGTGATAAAAACAATTTGATCATGGTATACAATTTGTGTGACATGTTTTTGTATTTGTTTATCAAGTGTTTTGTTGAGAATCTTTTCATCTAAGTACATTAGGGAGATTGGTCTGTATTCTTTTCTTTTACCATCTTTATGTGGCTTTGGTATTACAGTGATGTTGGCATAGATTTTGAGCAGGATCAGGTATCAATTCTTTCTGGAATGATAGAATTTATCTGAAAAGCCATCTGGTTCTAGGCTTTTCTTGGTTGGGAAGTTTTTTGTGACTAATTTGATCTCACTACTTGTGTTTTGTCTGTTGAGATCTTCTATGTCTTCTTTCATCAATGTAGGTTGCTTGCATCTTGCTAGAAAATCATCCATTTCATCTTCATTGTCCATTTTGTTGGCATACAGTTGTTTAAAGTATCCTCATATGACAGACTTTATTTCTGTGGGATTAGTGTTGATATCCCCTGTCTCATTGCTAATTTTATCTCTTTGAATATTTCTCTTTTTTCTTTTGTTAAACTAGATAAGATTTTGCCAGTTTTATTATAAAAAATGGATTTACAGATTCAATGCAATCCCAATAAAATTTCAAACAGTATTTTTACAGACTGGAAAGGCCAATTATCAATTTTATTGGAAGGTTTAAGTGGCCCTGAATTGCCAAAATCATCTTGAAAATTAAAACAAAATTGGAGGAATCATGTTGCCACACTTTAAAGCATACTACAAAGCTATAGTGGTAAAACTGCATGGTATTGTCACAAAGATTGATATACTGACAAATGGAAATGAACTGAGAGTTCATATATAGACTCTTGCATATATGGCTGATGGATATTTGGCAAGGCCAGTAAGACCACTAAAATGGGACAGAAGAGTCTCTTCAACAAGTGGTGCTGGAAGAATGGGTTATACATATTCAAAAAATAAAAGAGGATCTCAATCTCACACCTTATTTAAAAATTAACTAAAGTTAAAAATTCAAGATCATAAAACTCCTAGATGATAATGTAGGGAATCATCTACAAGACCTAGTAGTAGGAAATGGTTTCATAAAATTTACACCCAAAGCACTAACAATGTAAGATGAAATGGATAAATGGTACCTCCTCAAAATTAAAATTTCTTGTGCTTCAAAAGAGTTTGTCATGAAAGTGAAATGTCAACCTATTTAATAAAGAAAATATTTGGAAACCGCTTATCTTATGATGGTCTAATATCCAGCATATATAAGGAAATCTTACTTCTGAAAATAAAAAGACATACAACCCTTTTAAAAATGGTAAGGCGATTTGAATAAACACTTTTCAAAAGAGGAAATACAAATTACTAAAAAGTACATTAAAATATGTTCAGCATCACTAGTGATTAAGGAAATGCAAATCAAAAGTATGATACCATTTTACACCAATAGACTGGCTGCTATAGAAATAAAACAATAACAAAGAAAACAACAACAACAAGAAAACAGAAATCTACAAGTTTTGGAGAGGATATGAAGGAATAGGAACACTCATCTGTTGCTGGTGGTGATGTAGAGTCATGCAGCCACCAAATCCTCAGGAAGCTAAGTATAGAATTGCCATGTGATCTGGCACACCTACTACTAGTAATATACCCTGAAGGATTGAAAGCAAGGATAGAGACAGACATATGTACACCAATGTTCATCATCACATTGTTAACAATTTTCAAAAGTTGGAAGCAAGCCAAGTGTCCAGCAATGGATGAATCAATAAACAAAATGTGGTATAT
The DNA here is from genome assembly GCA_029593785.1 of Cabassous unicinctus. Lineage (NCBI taxonomy): Eukaryota > Metazoa > Chordata > Mammalia > Cingulata > Chlamyphoridae > Cabassous > Cabassous unicinctus. The sequence goes on along the minus strand of JAQZBX010005093.1, from coordinate 34,957 downwards.
GCATACAATGGAATATTATTCAGTTGCAAGAAGGAATGAAGTATTGTCACCTGCCACAACTTGGATGAACCTTGAAGATTTTATGTTGAGTAAATTAAGCCAGTCAGTAATGACAAATACTGCATGATTTCACCAATACAACCTAAGGATAATGAGCACACTCACTGATGTATATTGTGGAAGATAGGAAACCAGGAGATAGAAACAGAGTAGAGTCATGAGCCGATGCTCAATCTGGACAGAATGATAAGTTGGAGATTTATTGTTTGGCAGTGAACAGGAGAGATGGAGGTGCAGCCAGGTAAGTGTGGTTGATGGTGCTGAGTATGACTGTGAGCATTATTGAGGGGATGGTTTGGGCCATCCATGGAGCTGTGGGGAGGGCTGCAGAAAGGAACAGTTAAATTCCTGGGTGGTTGTAGATTGTGGTTGAGAATACAATTGTGGGAGTATTCTTTTGATTTCTATATTAGGGGAGGGTAACCCAGTGCAGGGTGTTGGTGATGAGAGGATGTGTGAGGAAGGATAGACCTGTGGCATGACTCTATGGAATACAAATGTGTTCACATTGTCATAGCGTGTTAGCTCAATGGTTGGAGACCCACACAGTAACCAGCAAATATTAAACTCCTATCCTGGGGTGTCCTGCTACATTCTCGCATATAGTAGCAAGAATCTCTAGAGTTCATAGGCAGGGCCTAATAAAAGGAAAATAGACAAATATGCAAAGCTTACAATATAAATACTTGTACTTATGAATCTTATTCTTTTAGAATTGAAACCTACCCTGATAAGAATGATTGCCTATGAGTTACCTCCGGATAACCTCTTTTTTACTCTCATGTGGCTGTTCTCTAAGCCAAACTCAGCAAATATACTCATTACCTTCCCACTGGCATGGGACATAACACTCAGAGATGAGCTCCCCTGGCACCAAGGGATTAAAACCAAACACCCTATGACAATATGAACATATTCATATTCTATAGGCACATGATCCTGTTGCACCCATTCCCACATATCCCCCTACCACCAATGCCCTGCACCAGTAAGCTTTCCCAGCTAATGATATATGTTTTTTTAATGGAAAAAATGATTTATTCATTTTTTGAAAAATATTTTTAAAGATGCTTAGATTACATAAATGTTACACAAAAATTACAGGGATTCCCATGTTCCCCACCTCCCACCCTTCCCACAACCTCCTACATAAACATCTTTCATTCGTGTGGCACATCACCTGCAATGGACTTGGTAAACCATAATGTAAACCAATGAACATGGTTAGTAGCAATACTTTGATATTAGTTCACCAATTGTTACAAATATACTATACTCATGTATGATATTATTGGTAAGGAATGGATGTGGGGAGGAGGGAGTGGGGTGTATGGGAATTCCCTGTATTTTCTAAGTGACTTTTCTGTAATCTAAAGCTTCTCAGAAAATAAAGTGAAAAAAAGAAAGAAAGAAAGAAAAAAAACACAAACCAATGATGCACTTGGAAAAAGAACTGGAGTAAATGGAGAAAACATTAAATACAGAAGAGTTCTTATGGTTATGGAATTTCAGTGTAATTTGAGAAGACATTTCAGAGGTTATGCTTATGCACATCTCAAACAGATCTCATTAATCATCACAGTAAACAAAAACAAAACAGGGATGTTACATAGGGCCCTAGAGACTTCCAGACAATTTAGGTATTGTACACAACCTCATGAAATCAGCACCCCTTCAGTCAGCCTTACCTTGCAGTATATGATAATCTATTTTCCCAAATGTAACAGAGTTAGACACATTTATGATTTCCTGACACATGATTCTTCTACCTCTTGTATTTGATCATATAATTAGCACTATGCCCAATAAATACATGTCCCAGAAACTTAAATCTTTGGTTTGTTCACATGCTGGTTGAACCCTGAATCTCAGTAGAGTTGTGGCCAACACCTTGTTCATCAGAATCACTCAGTAGAAGTAACAAAATGATGATGATCAACTACCCCATCCTCCAAAACAAAAAAATCCAGAGCTACAAGAAAAACAGTTCTTTCCATTTGTTCTATGAGATTTAAGCCCCCTCTTAATATGAAGCAGAGAGGCCATCACCATCTCAAAATCCTCAAGGTTGTGGAAAGAAGAAACATAAGGGAGAATGCAGCCATGGACCAAATTAGAATTATTATTATTGTAGTAACAGAAGAACTTGTAATATTGATATGAGGATAGTGGTTTCCCAAGGGTCTCTGGGGAGGGAAAGGAAATAAATACTTGGAACACAGGGCATTTTTAGGGCATTGAAATTGTTCTGCATGATATTGCAATGATTGATACAAACCATTATACATTTTATCAAATTCTATAAAACAGTACAGTCAAATTTTAAACCATAATGTAAATTATTCATCTTGTTACTAATGTTCCACAATGATTTAAGATGTTATTAATAGGGGAAAATTTGGGAAAGGGAGACGATGGCATATATGGTAATCACCTATTCCTTTTGGGGGGAGGAAGGGGATAGACCGTAATAAGTTGAGCTGCAGCGTGGACATAGGCGGCCTCAGCAGAAGACCAGGAGGGAAGGTAGCCAAGCTCCAGCAGCTCAGCCTGCTGCACAAAGAAAATGATGGTCCCTCCACCTTTGTACCCTTGACCCCTAACCCCCACCCTTCCCCACCCAGCTGCCATGCAGGCTACAAACTTTGCACCTCCAGCTGCCTTCCACAATCCTGCCCTGCTGCGGCTCTGGCCCAGGAAAGCCAAACGCCAGATGAGATTCTGATCCTAACCCTCTGGGCGCTCCCCGTCACCTAGAATAACGTACCTGTGGCCCTGGCCCAGGGCAAATGCTGAAGTGGTAGCAGGCTGGCCAGGCCTGGGGGCTCGGCCCTCGGGGCAGTCACCTCTTCTTCCCCTGTCATTCTGCCGACCCACCTTGCTCAGGTACCATGTAACCACCTTGTTCCTCAGCTGCCCGGAAATCTAAAAGGGACAGTTTTGGACACCACAACCAAAATCCCACCTATAGTTTTGATGTAACTTTTATGCAATCTAAAACTACTCTATAAAGTTTATTATATGAGGAAAAAACTGAAAATATGAATAAAACATTAATGGACTAACTGTGAAACATTAATAACTGCAATAATGGAAAAAGTCAAACCAGTCAACTTTCTTATACAAAATTCTAAGCTCATAGAATTCTTTCTAATTATTTTATTTTTATTGTATTTTAAATGCTGCACTTGTAATATCAGGTAGTGATATAAACTTCATATTCAATGTATAAAAATAACATTATGTGGTCTCTTTTGTTTCAAAATTCTTATTTTCCAAAAATTGTTTGCCATATGCTTAGAAAATGCACAGAAGTGTTTGTAAGAAAGTTACAAAAGAGACTTAGAAGGACATTAATTACTATTAAACCAAAAACACCATGTAGCACAGTTGGAATGTATAGAACAACTAATTTAAAAAATCCATTTTAATATTGTTTACATTTTCTTAAGAAATACTTCAGGAACAATTTTACAGTGTTGATTTTTTTACCAAACATAATTTAAGGACTTAGGGACTTTTTCAGTAGCTGAATCTTCAGGACTTTGCTTATTTCCTGCCTTTTTTTTGGAAATTTTGTTACAGTTGAGATATTTACTTTATATGTATTTTGTGTGAGTCAGATGACAGGGTACTTTGATTATGAATGAAACTCAAATTTTCATGAGTAATAAATCAATCCAGTTTTCTGATTCATAATTTTAGAATATTATGTAGAGAAGACAGATATCCTGATGAATTTTGTCAAAAATCATTGTATTGATGTGGTCAAATATGGGAAATTCCTAAATGGAGGTGTTTTGGCAACACTGAATGAAAAATATTGTTTTAATTATTAAAAACATATAGTACAGATTTCATAAGAGATTAGTGATGCTCAGTTATACTAAAAGGATTGAATGAGCCTAAAAATTATCTAATAAATATACTAAAAATTTTATATATTCCTTAAACTGAATTATTTAATTATGTCTCTACTATATTTGTCCACTACCAGAAATTCAACTTAAAATCTTTAACTTGTTTTTTTATTATGGAGAAAAAATTAAGTAATACATAGTGCCTGGTATTACTTAATGCAGTTAAAGATTTCGTGATGCATTCCTCTTTTATACTACATTAATGAAGTTTTGGCATGGACTCTAGTTTATAAAGGACAACTGCTTTTGCACAAGAACCTAAATAAAACATTGTATGATGAATATTCTTAAACCTAGTTGCTTGTCCAGTTTGTCCAGTTTGGACATGAAGTGGTATTAGTTACATTCTAAGAAAACAAATTGGTGTCCATTGAATTTTTTTATAGTGAACAATTAGTTAGAGCTAATAAAAGTACAATCAACCACAACAAAAATCTAGGACCATTAAATTATACTACTGCTCCCAAATATTAAGTTGTCATCTATAATAAATAACTGCCTATAAGGTATTAATCATTTTGTCACATGTCTAACAATATTTACATTGATATATTTATATCTGTGCTAATTTATAATTATAGGATGTATATTTATATTTTTCTCACAATAGAAGAGCTGTCTGTTCCCAGCTCAATTTAGAAAGTGATGTGACATGTGAATTGAATCCCTTTCAGTGCAGACAGTGTTTTTGGATCTTGAGATCCCAGTCCATGTGATATTGGAACTGTCGTGGGCTAGCTGGTTCACAAAGTGCTGCTGCTGGTGACCCGGAACCCCACACCACGGGCAAACTGCTCCAGCAGGCCCCCGATGGCCCCAGAGGGGCTGGGAGCTGCTACCCGAAGCCCCACTGTGCTGCTGTAGGCCGCCAAGAAGGCCGAGCACACCTCGTGCAGCCGAGTCTCCCAGTCACTCAGGGCAGCCAGCAGACAACTGTTAGGGAGCTCATCCAGGAAGCTGAAAGGGAGAAAGGAGTCTGTGGGCAGGACAGCCTGTTCCTGAATACTGCCACAGCCTGAGACCATCTGCCAGCTGCCAAAGTCTGTGGAGAGAGAGGATCCGAGCAGGGGATGTTCCACTGATCTGGGTTTGGGGACTTCTAGGGGACTGCTACCCATCCTGAAAAAGTGATCAGAATGATTCGAGAATGAGGAGCTGGAAGACTTGGCCTCCACCAGCCCCTGGTGGGAAGGCAGATGGTCCTCTCAAGGCTGAGAGCAGTTCCAGAGCACACTCTGTGGGGAGGACGAGTGACTTTTCCTCCAAGCTGCCTGAGTCTGTGCTCCTGCCGGGACCAGCTCCACAGCCTCATAGGTGAAGCTCCCAGCTGCTCCTGGGGAGTTCTCCATGACCAGGTAGAAGTCACTGTCAAGGCTAGTGGTGTTGCCGTGGTCCCTCCGTCTCAGCAGGTAGAAGTCGTCCAGCGTGAAGCCCACATCCCGGGCTGGCAAACTCTTCCTCCTCTGTGTCCTCAGAGCAGAGAACTCCTCAGAGGTGATATGTTCAAAAAATTTAAGCAGAAGAAGAAAATCTCCTCTCCTTTGCTGAGCCGATCTACCAACATGTGTCCAAAAAGGAACCAGTCATAGGCCACAGTTAGGTACAGGATCTCGGCAGGCTGCAGTGCTATGTGGATCAGCCCATCAGCCCACAGGAAAAGGCGGAGAAGCAAGATGAAGAGGGGGGGTCTGATCACAGCCCGAGATACAGTGGACCAGCACCCCGCTGTCATCATCATTGTTAACTATGGAGAGCAGCAGTTTCAGGTAGATTTGTGTTTGTTGCATCAGGTCCCAACTCTGATACTGGCTCCAGTCAATGTTCAGAGAGTGAGCCAAGGAGTCGGGGATGCTCAGGGAGGCATCGACATAGTCCTGCTTCCAGTTAAAAATGAGTCCTTCAGCCATGTAATCCCGATCCTTATATTCCTTGAAAAATTCACAGCCTGGATAAGGGATGGAGAAGAGAGTGAAGTCGGCATAGCGCTGGGCTTTGTCCACCTTCTCAGAGGAGGTTACATTTATGCCAAACTTCACTTTCTTGTTCTCCACCATCAGCTCACAGATGTATTTGACTGAGAGGTACCGAAGCAGCTTGATGTCATGTCCTCTGACCTTATCAAAAAGATGTGTGTCAGCACATTGAAATATAATGTCAAATAATCTCACCTTTTTTCCTGACCACTATTCTTGGGTCTTTTAAACATATTTTAATATTTTTATACTAAAATAATGTGTCTGTGAGTAAATGTGCGCTTGTGTGCAGTTTGTAAATATATAAAATATCAACATGCTAATTAAGGGAGCAGAGCTGAAATTTCAGGATGCAATATATTTACTTAAATATTTCTAAAAAATTTTATAAATAATCCTAATTAGTTAATATTTTTAACAGAGAAAAATATAATTTAGAAAATAGTTATAATCTTTAATCAACTCATAATTCTTGTTGATCTTTGAAGAGAAATATTGCATACATTCACATTTTTTAAAAATAAGCAGCACAATATTAAAAGAGTAAACCCCATACACTCACAAGTTGCTCATATAAAAAGGAAAGTGCTTTAGAAAATGACATCAGAATAGCTCAGGCAGGACACAGCACTTCTGCAAAATAGGGGAGAAGGTATAGAACTCATCTGAGGGAGATGCTTTGGGGAACTGCACACTAGGAAAGGACTTCATGTATCATCTCAGAAGTTCTGGGGACAGAGACATGGAAAGGCCAAAGGGACAAAATCATGAGTTGATACCCCTGGCTGGGAATGCTGCCCATGCCCCAACACTGAGGTCAATCAATAGCCTGGGAAAAACCTGTGCTAGAGTGGCCAATGGAGAGAGGAAATGACAGATTTTCCCTGAGAAAAGAGAGGGTACAGTAGAGGGCTGAGTGTGGTTTTGCTCCAGTGTATGTAACTACCATAATTCACTGGTTCAGAAGAGCTAGTGGAAATTATGAATTCATTTATGTGTTACAGCTTGCCTAGGAACTTCATTTGCTGGCCATCTGTGAAAGGGAAGGAAGACAGGGTGGTTTTTCCTGATTCTTTTCCAGGCATGGTAGATTGGGTCAGGCTCCATTAGAAGATCCCTGCCCCTGTTTTGACTACTTGGCCAGGGCAATTTTAAGGTTTTAGAAAAATTTTAAACTCAAAATCAAAGGAACACTGTGAAATAAAACCAGTAGGCAAGAGAGTAAAATTGATCGACAGAGCAAAATTGAAAACAAATCAGATCCTAGGTATCAATAAAGTTAACCCATACTAAGAAAGAAGAAGATAAGGCCCAAGAAAAAGAACAAACCAAGATTCAAGATAAGACAGAAGAGTTAAGACAACTAATAGAGATGTTCATAAAATTTTCCTTAATCAGTTTAAAGAAATCAATGAAAATATGATTAATAGATAAAGGTTATTCAGCTGACACTGTTTGAGAATAAAAAAAATTTAAAAGTCTGGGAGAAAGTAACAGAGCTTTAGGGAATGAAAGACACAATGGATGGGATTAAAAATATTTTAGAGTCTTAGAACCGCAGATGTGAAATGATAGAAGAACGAATAAATGAATTTGAAGATAGAACATTTGAACTTGAAAAGATAGAACAGAAAGAAAAAAGCAATCCAAAAATTGATCAGGGTCCCATGGAATTGAGGGACAATACAAAAGCCAAAGCATATACATTAAGGTGTCCCAGAAGAAGAGAATGGAATAGGGGTAGAAAGAATATTTGATGGAATACTGATTGAAATTTTCCAACTTTTATGAAAGACATGGATAGCACTATTCAAGATGGGCAACATACCACAAAAGGGAAAAATCTAAATAGATGAATTCCAAATAATATGCTATTCAGAATATTAAAAGCCAAAGATAAAGAGAAGATTTTGATAGCAGCAAGAGAAAATAAAGGTATTACTTAAGAGGGACTCTTAATAAGGCTAAGTTCCAATCTCACATAAGAAATCATGAAGGTAAAAACTCAGTGGTGCAGTATATTTAAGGTACAGAAAGAAGAAAAACTGCCAGCTCAGACATATTTTTCTGGCAAAACTGTCCTTCAGAAATGAAGGTGACTTTAAAGTCTTTATAGACAAACAAAAACTGAGAGAGTTTGTTACCAAGAGACAAAATCTACAAGAAATAACAAGAGATGTGTTACATCCAGAAAGGAAAAGACAAGAATGAGAGCCCTGGAGAAGAGTGTAGAAATGAAACACTCAAGGAAGAGAATGTTAAAGGGCTAAAAGAAAGATAATAGCAAGATAGGGCAATAGAAAGCTGTAGCAGATTGATATTTTTTATGAATTCCAAAAAAGATATATGATTATGTTTGTAAACTTGTCTGTTCCTCTGAGCATGACACCCTTTAATTGTATTAGATCCAGCTCAATTGCCATTGATTAACTTCTGTTAAGATTAGGGCTTTGATTCAACCATGTCATTAAGGTGACTCAATTTCAGTCCCTTATCCCTTTGTGGGATATCTAAACAGACAATCAAGGATACACACAGAAGTAGATACACAGAAGACACAGAGGAATAGAGAGAGCTCCATGGACACAGAAGAGGAGATAACTTGTCAGCTTTGATCTTGCAGCTCCAGGAGCAGTGAAGCTCCACTTACCTGAGAGTTTACAGCTCACCTTGTGAAGAGAACAGAGCAGCTGAGCTCAGAAAGTAACGAGCCCTCCAGCCTACAGGTGAGATTAGAAGGAACTGGGCCCATGGAGTCTTAAGAGGAAAGAGGAAGGCAAAATCCTCACAAATATTGGCAGCCATCTTGCTTCAGCATGTAGCAACAGACATCTGGTGAGAAAGTACTTCTTATGTACCTTGAATTGGACTCTTTAGGGCCTTGTAACTGTAGGCTTCTACCCCAAACAAATACTCATTATAAAAGCCAACAGATGTCTGATACTTTGTATGAGCACCATTTTGGCTGACTGACACAAAAGCCAAGGGATACAATAGATGAGGCAAATAATACTATTAGAGTAGTAACACTGAATGTTAAAGAATTGAACCTCCATTTAAAAGACATGGATGGACTGAATGGATAAAAACAAGCAAACAACAACAACAACAACAAAAACACACACACCATTTACCATCTATTTGTTGTTTACAAGAGAGTCACATTACACAGAAGCTGAATGTGAAAGGATGCAAAAAGATATTCCATGATAATAGCAATAAAAAAGTAGGTGTAGCAATATCAATATCAGAAAAATAGACTTTAAATGCAAAACTGTTATAATAGATGAAGTAGTTTCATATATATTATAAAGAGCGAAAATTCACCAGGAAGAAATAAAAATAATGAATATTTATGCAACTAATATAGGTGCCCTGAAATACATGAGACACACACTGGCAAAATTGAAGGGAGAAATATACATCTCTACAATAATAGTTGGAGATTTCAAGACTACACTATCAGCCTTAGAACATTTGTATAGAAAATAAATAATGAAAATGAGAGTTAGATTAATAAGATAAGTGGACTAGACCTAATAGACATTTATAGAGTATTACACCTCAAAACAACAGGGCATACATTCTTCTAAATTGTTCCTCGATCTTTCTCCATAATAAAATATATGTTGGGACATAATTCAGTTCTCAACTTAACAGAACTGAAATTAGAAAAAAAACACACTCTATCTGATCATAATGGAATAAAGTTGTAAATCAAGAAAAAGCAAAAATTCACAAATATATTGAAATTAAACAGTACACTCTTAATCAGTGGGTTAAGAATTAATTGTAAGAGAAATTAATAAATATCTGAAGACAAATTAAAACAATTACATAACATATCAAAACTTATTGAATAAAGCAAAGGCAGTGCAGAGATGGAAATTTATATCCCTCAAGACTTGTATTTAAAAAGAAGAAAAATCTAAAATGAAAAGCCTAACTGCACACCCAGAAGTACTACAAAAAGAACAGTAAGCCAATCCAAAAGCAAACAACAGAAAAGAAATAATAAAGATTACAGAAAAAAAAATGAAATGCAGAATAAAAACATGATAGAGAAAATCAACAGAACTAAGATTTGGTTCTTCAGGAAGATCAACAAAATATACAAACCTTAGCTATAGTAGCAAAGAAAAAATGAGAGAAGATGCAATTACATAAGATAAGAAATGAGAAAGATGGCATTACCAATGACACAGCAGAAATACAAGAGATCATAAAAGGATAATGTGAACAACTTTATGTCAACAAATTAAACAATCCTGATTAAATGGACAACCTTCTGGAAACACATGAACAAACCACAATGACCCAAGAAGAAATAGAAGACCCCCCAAAACCAAAAAATCACAAATAAAGAAATTGAAACAGTCTTCAAACACCTCCCCAAAATGAGAAGTCCAGAACCAGATGGCTTCACAGGTGAATTTTACCAGTCATTTAAAGATGATCTAATACACTTACTCAAACTCCTAAATAAAAAATTGAACAGTAAGAATGCTACCAAACTCATTTTATGAAGCAAACATCAATCTATTACCAAAGCCAAGTAAATATATTATGAACAAAGAAAATTATAGACGAATTTTTTAAAATTAATATTGTTACAAAAACCTTCATCTTTAACTTGTTAACTGAATCAAAAACATATTAAAAAATTATATATCATGATCAAATGGGGTTTATATCAGGTATGCAAAGGTGGTTCAACAAGAAAATCAGTGTAATACACCACATTAGTAAATTGAAGAAGAAAATTCACAGCATCCTTTCTTGATAAAAAAGAAAACTCTCAAAAAGTAATAGAAGTAATATGATAAATTGCATATATGGAAAACCCACACCTAACATTTTACTCAATGGGGAATGATTGAAAGCTTGACCACTGAGATCAGGAATGAGACACAGATGACCACATTCTCCACTGTTATTCAATATTGTGCTAGAAATTCTAGCTAGAGCAATTAGAAAAGAAAAAAAAAAAAAGAAGAAAAGCATCCAATTAGGAAGTGTGATGGTTATGCTAATGTGGCGAATTGGCCAGGCAATTGTGCCCAGTTGTTTGGTCTAGCATGTACTCAGCTAGTTGTAATATATGGATATTTCATGGAATTTAACCATCAGTCATTTGATTACACAGATGGCTGTTTACATCTACAAATAACTGAGGAGAATACTAATAGCAGACTGATGTCTCATCCAGTCAATTGATGGCATTAAAAGGAAAAGTGATTTCAGCATTCAGGGAGAGAATCCCCAATTCTACTTCAGATAGTCACTGCCTCCTGGGTAATTTAAGGAGGAACATCATCTGCATCCCTTGCTTACAGCCTCCCCTACAAAATTTGGACTTGTGCATCATCACAGTTCTGTGAGACAATTTTATAAAATTTCATACTGTTTACAGATATCTCCTGTTGGTTATGTTTCTCTGGACAAAACTGAATAATCCAGAAATGAAGAAGTAAAACTTTTGCTCTTCACAGATGGTATGTTCCTATATTTAGGAAATCCCAAAAAAATCCATAACAAAATTACAACATATAGACAGTTTCAGCAAATGGGTGGGCTCCATGATTAATACACAAACACCAATGGCATTTCTATACACTACTAATGAGCAATTTGAGGAGGAAATCAGAAAAAAATTCCAATTACAACAGTTACTAAAAGAATCAAATACTTAGGAAGAAATTTAACTTAGAACATAGAGGATGTGTATTCAGAAATGTATAAAAACGTTGCTAAAAAAAACGAAGATGATCTAAAAAAATGGAAGTGTGTTCCATGATCCTGAGTTGGTAGACTACATATGACTAAAATGTCAATTCTACCCATACTTATCTACAGATTTAATGCAATCCCAATAAGTGTTCCAATACAATTCTTTGTACCATTGGAAAAGCCAATTATCATATTTATCTGGAAAGATAAGGGTCCCCAAACAGCCAATAATATCTTTATGAAGAAGAACAAAATTGAAGGACTCTCACTTCAAGACTTTAGAGAATGTTTTCTGCCTATTGGCATGAAGATAAACATATTGACCAATAGAACTGAATTCAGAATTAAGAAATAGACTCTCACATCTATGGTCAAGGGATATTTTTTAATTTATTGAACTATATCACTCATATATGAACATATATAAACAAAAAGTGTATAGCAATAGTTGTGAACTTACAAAACAAACATATATAATATTCTACAGGGCTCTCATACCTCACCCTACAACCAATACCTTGCATTGTTGTGAAACACTTTTAACTAATGATTAATGAGCATCCTCAAAATATTACTACTAACCAAAGTATTTTCCCCCAACCCACCCTATTGTTAGTATCATTTTTATATCTTTTATACATGAACGTACATAAACAATAAGGGTTTAGTAAAAGCTGTGAACTTACAAAGTAAATATTCATAACATTAGACAGGGAACCCATACATCAACCCTCCACTTAACACCTTGCATTGTTGTGAGACATTTGTTACAAACTATGAAAGAGTATTGTCAAAATTTTACTAATAATTATAGTCCTTATCTTACATTTGTTTTACTTTTACCCCAAGCCACCCCATTTTTTTTGTAAAATATATTTTTATGACAGAAGTTGTAAACTTACAAAACAATCATGCACATGTGTAGAATTACCAAACAATCTCTTCCATCAACACACCACACGGTGGTGGAATATTGGTTACAGATTTTGAGATAAGATAATCTGATTATTACCAGATTCATAGCATACATTTGACACACATTTTCCATACTTCCCCATTATCAACACAGTACATATTTGGCATAGGTGCAAGAATATTACATTATTACTGTTAACCACATTCCATAGGTCACTCCGGTTGTATTTTCCCCATGCTTCTCTACATTCCTACCACCATGCAATAGCAATGTACATCTGTTCTAGGTCACAAGGGACACTCTTACATCTGTACCATCAACCACAATTCTCATCCACCTCTGGGATTACTTAGCTATTCAGTCCCTAGATTATTCTTTAGCTTTCTGTCAATTGGCATTTACATCCCTAGACTACCATTTTCAGCCAAATCTTCATTTATAAACCAGCTGTTACTCACTATAATGTGTTGTCTTCAACTCTGTACATTTCCACACTTTTAGAGTAAAGCTAATTAAAATGTCTACATATATTAAATATCAATAGTCCATCTCAGTATTCCTTTTAACTTCTTTAAGAGTTGAACACCTACCAACAGGTTTTCAAGATATTTCCCTATATTTTCTTCTAGAAGCTTTATGGATCTTGCTTTTATATTTAGTTGTTTTATTTATTTTGAGTTAATTTTTGTATAAGGTGTGAGATAGGGGTCCTCTTTCCTTCTTTTGCTATGGATATCCAGTTTTCTCAGCACTATTTGTTGAATGGACTGCTTTGCCCAAGCTGGATTGGTTTAACATGCTAGTCAAAAATCATTTGACCGTAGATATGAGGGTCTGTTTCTGAACCATTAATTCAGTTCCATTGGTCTATGTGTCTGTCTTTATGCCAGCACCATGCCTTTTTTATACCACTGCAGCTAGATAACAGCACTTAAAGTCTGGAAATGAGAGTCCTCCAACTTTGCTTTTCCTTTTTTAAGATGTTTCAGTTATTCAGGATCCCTTACTCTTCCAAATAAATTTGAAAATCATGTGTTCCATTTGTTTGAAAAATGCTGGGGGAATTTTTATTGGGGTTGCATTGAAATTGTATATCAATTTGAGTAAAATTGACATCTTAATGATATTTATTGTTCCAATCTGTGAGCATGGAATGTCCTTCCAAATATTTAGGTCCTTTTTTGATTTCTTTTAACAATGAGTTGTAGTTTTCTGGATACAAGTACTTTACATCATTGGTTAAATTTATTCCTGAATATTTGGGTTTTGTCCATCATATTTTATTTTCACCATGCTTTTGGCACTGTTAGTTACTTTTATTGATATAATCTTCATTTGTAGACTCTATTTTAGGCCTCTCTCTCCTGGCTTTTTTTTCCAAGCTGTAGCATATCCTCTGGTATTTCCTGGAAAGCTGGTCTCTTGGTGACAAACTCTCTCAGTTTCTGTTTATCTTTGATTATTTTAAGCTCACCCTGATTTTTGAAAGACAATCTTGCTGGATATAAGATTCTTGGCTGTAAATTTTTCTCTTAAGGTATCTTAAATAGATCATATCACTGTCTTCTTGCCTCCATGGTTTTTGGTGAGAAATAAGCATTTAATCTTATTGGGTATCTCTTATATGTTATGCATTTCCTTTCTCTTGCTGTTCTCAGAATTCTCTTTGTCTTTGGCATTTGACATTCCGATTAGTATATGTCTTGGAGTTGGGCAGTTTGGAGTTTTTTGGATGGGAGTACCTCATGCTTCTTGGACTTGGATATCTATGTCCTTCAATAAGGTTGGGAAATATTCTAGTATTTTTTCTTCAAATATTCATTCTGTCCCTTTCCCCTTTTCTTCTCCTTCTGAAACATCCATGACACATATGTTTGTACATCTCTTGCTGCCATTTAGTTCCCTGAGAATTTGTTCATGTTTTCCCAATTTTTCTTCACCTGTTCTTTTGTATGTACACTTTCAGAGGCCATGTTTTCAAGCTCACCAATCCTTTCTTCTGTCTCCTCAAATCTATTATATGATTCCAGTGTTTTTAAATTTCATTTATTGCATCTTTCATTCCCATAAGATCTGCTATTTTTACATCTATGCTTTCAAATTCTTCTTTGTGCTCATCCAATGTTTTCTTAATATCCTTAATTTCTTTAGCCATCTCATTGAATTTATTAAGGAGATTTGTTTGAACATATATGATTGGTTGTCTCAACTCCTTTATGACATCTGGAGGCTTATTGTGTTCCTTTAATTGAGCCATATCTCCCTGTTTCTTGGTGTGGATTGTCATTTTTTATTAGCATCTAGCTTACTACAGTACTTTTTCTGGGTTCAGTTTTTCTCCTTAGTTTAGGGCTTACTGACATTTTTCCCTTCCTGGTTGTGTAGTAGGAGCCAAGGATGTAGTTGGTGCTATAAGCTGTGGAGGCTCAAGCTGCCCTGATTTCCCCAAGGACCAATGAAGTTTCTCCTAACTTTCTTCTTTGCCAGGTGTAAAGACAGAGCCACAGCTGTATGGAACAATCAACTTATCCAGGCCTAGACTACAGTTGCCCAGAAAGACTGATGAAGCTTCATGCCCCTTTCTCCCATGCCTCAAGTGGGATTGGAGCTGCAGGTGTGAGCAGCAATCTATGCATTACAGTATCAAGATGACTGCAGTGCCCCAGTAGACTTCTGATTATTCAGTCTGTGCCAGCCAATTGTACCTGCAGTTACCTAGATGGGCTACTGCAGGGCTCACCAGCTTCCTCCCTGCTAGAGGTGGGAATGAAGCCTAGATTAGTGCTGCAGGCCAATCGGGGTGAAAGAAACCATGTAATGTCTACCATCACTGTGATTTTCAGTCAGCCCAGCTTCCCCTCATGCTGGAGATGGAGTCAAAATGGCAGTTACCAGCCTCTTTCTAACTTGGACATGTTCAAACTTTAGCTGTTCTTAGGGTTATACTTTAGCCAGCTGATTTTACTAATCAGTAACTGAATATTTGGCCAACCATCTCTTTCTCCAATTTTGGGGAAAGGTATCTTCCAATTCCTGCCACAGTCTAGCTTTGGCTTGTGCTGCCAAAGTAGCATGATCACTGGAGAGGTTGGCACAGCTCTTTCTGGCTTCCTTCCTGCCTGAAGTGGGACTGGAGCTTATGCTTAAGCTGCATTCTGGTCTAGATGGAAAGAAGCTGGTCCTTACCAGAACTGTGATTTTCCATCAGCCCTGCTTCCCCTTGTGTCAGGTGCAGAGTTAAGATAGCAGTTACTAGCATCTTTCTGACTTGGACAGGTTCAAACTTTAGCTGTTCTTAGGATTATACTTTAGTCCACCAAATTTCCTAATCAGTAGCTGAAGTTGGTGCCCAATTGTCTCTTCCGTCTCCATTTTTGGGAAGTAGAGCTTCCTATTCCAGCCACAGAATAGCTCCTGGGGTGGCTTGTGCCTCCAGTGTAGGATGGGCACTGGCCTCTGGAGTGTGGAGTTCACTTATGAATCTTCTCTGCAGATGGGCAGTCTCCTCTTTCCATTCTTTCAAGGATGTTGCAGGATGCATTTCTGGTCTCCTGGAGCCCCCAAACAAGTCCCTTAAATAGCTCGGGGTGATTACTAACTTCCCTGAAGCGGGAGCTGATTTTAGGAGTTTCTTACTCTGCCACCATCTTGCTAATTGTCTCTGGCCAAGGGATTTTTGATAAGGCAGTCAAACCCATGCAGAACAGTCTATTCAATAAATATTGCTTGGAAAACTGGATATCAATATATAAAAGACAGAAAAATGACCCTTGTCTCACATTTTGTATAAAAATTAACTCAAAATGCATTAAGGACCTATATACAAAGGCTAGAATCATAAAACTCCTAGAAGAAAATGTAAGGAAACTTTTTCAAGATCATGTGGCTGATGTTGGTTTCTTGGACTTTACATCCAAAGCATGAGCAACAAAAGAAAAAAATAAATAAATAGGACTGCTTTAAAATTAAAGACTTTCGTATTTCAAATGATTTTGCTAAGAAGGTGAAAAGACAGCCAAATCAGTGGGGATGAAAGCTCTGGAAACCAAATATCTGATTAAGGATTGATCTCCATGTTATGTAAAGAGTCATACAACTTCATATCAAAATGACAAGCAACTCAATTAAAAATGGGTAAAAGAATTGAATAGATATTTTTCTGAACTGGAAATACTAATGTGCAAGGACACATGAAAAGATATTTATCATCATTAGCTGTTACAGAAAGCATATCAAATCTAAAATGAGAGATTATCTGATAACTTACAGAATGGCCATTGTTAAAATAAAAAGAAAACCATAAGTTCTAGGGAGAATGTGGTGATATAGGAACACTCTTTCACTTTTGGGAGTATAAAGTGGTTCAGCCCCTGTGGAAGACAGCTTGGCAATACCGGAGGAGGCTGAATATAGAACTGCCATATGATCTGGCAATCACATTACTAGGAATATATACAGAAGAACTAAAAACAAGGATGAAAAGAGTTACTTGGACTCTGATGTTCATAGTGACCTTTTTCACAATTGCTAAAAGATGGAAACTACCTAAGTGTCCATTTATCTATGAATGGATAAACAAGATGTGGTGTGTTCATAAGATGGAATATTATATAGATATAATAAGAAATAAATTAGGGAAACACATGATAACATGAAGGAAACTTGAGGATAATATGTAAAATTATATAAGCCAGACACAAAAGGACAAATATTGTATTGTCTCACTTACATGACATATATCTAATGAGTAAACTTTAGGAGTTGGACTATGAAGTATAGGTTGGTGGGAGGTGGAATGTGGGAGAAGAAGACAGAGAGCTCAGGAATTCAGCACTATGTCAGTGGGCCTTTCTTTGGGATTTATGCTCCCCAGTTTAACAGGGTTAGGCTCATTTATAGGTTCTCTACACATGGCTCTTCAGCCCCTTTTATTTGAACCAATAATTAGCACTATATTTGATAAATATATATTCCAGAGACATAAATCTTTAATCCATCCTGGTACCAGTTAAGCCCTGAATTTCAGCAGAGTTACAAAACCTACTCTCCAGTTCATTGGACTCACCCAGGGCAACTAACAAGGCGATGATGTTGGACAATGTCCATCCCAAGGAACATACAGTATGTGCAAATGTAAGCAAGATAGTTCCATCAATCTGCTCCATGGGATCTAAACTCCCTCTCAATTAGAAGCAGAGTAAGCATCACCATCTCAAAACCCACATGATTGAGAATGAGTAATGGACTAAAGTAGACTTATTATTCTACTAGAAACATATTATTCTAGGAATATAACATATATTATATCAATATATCTTATCATTGATATAAAGACAGTGGCTACCAGAGGTTCTGAGGGATGGCAGAGGGAAGAATAGGTGTAATATGGGGGCATTTTAGGGACATTAGAGTTGTCCTGCATGACATTACAGTGATAGATACATGCCATTGTATATTTTGTCATAACCTTCAAAATTGTGCAGGACAGAGTGTAAACTATAATGTCAACTGTAGTCCTTGGCTAGTAGCAATGCTTCAATATTTGTTCATCAATCATAACAAATGTACCACACTAATGAAGGATGTTGTTAATGTGAGAAAGTATGGGAAGGGGAGGGAGGGGGATATATGGGAATCCCTTATATTTTTTATGTAATCTAAAGCTCCATTTAAAAATAATTTTTTAAAAAGAAGATGCTGGGTGCATTTAGAATGCTTAATAAGGTCTAATGTAAATATGTGGAAATGGATGGAACTGATGGTAAAGACATTATAATGAATGTAAAAAACACTGTTGATTTATGGAACTGATTGTGGCTGAACTGAGAAGTCTAGGAAGATTGTTTGTTGGATGACAGCTGGAGGATAAAACAGGGAATGAATAAAACTGATATTGATAGTAGATGAGGATTGTGGTTAATATAAATATAAAAATGTTCTACTACAAGGTGTATAGAATGAGGTGATACATGGGAAATAAAACTAATTTATCTTAGGGGCTATAGCTAAAAAAATAGTGTAATGTTTTTGTAGCAAAATCAAAGGTGGTACTATATTAATGTTAAAGGTCAAAAAAAGATTATGGGGTTTAGCTTGTGGTATATGAATATGATTAAAAACATTTTTTCTTCATTTTTTTCATTAATAAGGATACCTTGATTATATAATTTAACTAATCAGAATTCAATTGTGCATCTTTCTGAACAGCAGAGAAACAATTAAGTTAGTAGTTGGAATTAGAAAAGATAAAAGTACCTGGACAGAAGTTTTTAGGAGTAATGCATCCATAACAAGTTGAGCTGCCTTTTACTGTTGTTGTTTTTATCTGAAATAAAGTTTAAATAAAGAAAGGAAATAACTTTTAACATCTTTCTTAATACTTCCTATATTTGAGTATATTCTAACTTTTCCTTTTAATATATCTGTTCATTGCATTTTTGCTTAGTTTGAGGTTTATGTGTCACTGAATTATATTCATTCACTTGGAAGTTTCCAAATAAAGATTTGTCATATCTTACCAAACAAGTGCTTACTATTCCGATGTGGTCAAAATTTTCATGGTCAATTTCCTTTTCAAAAATAAGTTAAATATTATTTTATTCCTAAACCTCAGAAATATTAAGCATTAATTAATTTTTTCATTAATTGCAATTCTCTGAGGTCCTAAATATTGAAATATTTTTTACATATTTCTTTGGTTTTATTTCTGACTGTCATCTGATGCTTCATAATCTTGTGTTCATAAGACACCAATACATGAAAAAGAAAGTCACAGGAAGAAAGAAATATTTTAAATTGCTATTTGAATGCATAAATATGTCAACTGATTAGTGTCAATCAGTTCAATCTAGTTTATTGACAATTCACATGTTTCCATTGGAGAGACAAAATAATACTGAATGATTTAGTGTGAAAAGAGAAAATGTCTGTATTTTTATTCTAACTTACATGTTACAAACACATATTTTATCTTTTCATCTAATAATTTTGGAAAAGTGAGAAGTCTTGCAGGTTTTCTACACTTATTTTATTAGCACAGATTATTTTATCAACTTTTCACATTTACATCCTTTTGATTTACATTTTTTATTCATTGATATCTAAGACATAAAAATAGCAAAATTTTCCTTCTTACACTAAAATCTGGGTAATGGGAATAGATTTTGTCTGGTTGTGTGCAATCACTAATAATTGTTAAAATATTAAGTAAGACTTTACCTTGCACCTGTTATATATTGGCTAAATTTGAGGTGACCCTCACACTAGGAATAGAGAATTTGTGGAATAGATTGGTTAAAATATATAAGAAGAAATTTATGTGAAGAATATTCAAAGTGCTTAAGATATTAAATATTTGAAATTTTCAAGAAAGACATTCAAAAGGATTGTGATATGTATTAGTGACAAGCAAGCATTTAAAGAAATTTTTAAAACATACTAAATAATTGAGAGAAGTCAGTATATAGTAAATTTGAATAAAAATTACAAAAAAAAATGTAAAACGAGTAAAATAAGAATTTTATGAAAATCTCCCATGGGATATAAGTAATGAAGTCAATGGAAGGGTGACTCAAAAAAAGTTGGAAAACTATGATACAGAATGGATTAATGGAGGATATTTTTAGGGTACATTCTAAATGTACACACATCTACTAAAACAGGACAAGAAAACATTGAATGAAAATCACCCAGGGTAATGAAATGCACAGTAGGAACAATGAATTATCACTTTTGTGAATGATTCTAATGGAATATAAGAGATCAAATAAAATTTTTGAAAGAATTTATGGCATTTAATTATTTACCTTTAGGTTGAGCCAAAACAGTTTTAAGTTGCATATCTTTGAAAAGTAAAGTTTTACTTACTCTTTTTGAGATTGTTTATTCATCATTAAATTGCTCATATTAATGGTGATATTTAAATACTATATTTCCATGGATTTTTGCCTATATAGCAAACATATCAAACAACTTGTAATTTTGATTCCAAATGTTGACTCTGGTGGTATAATATTGGTGAGACCTATGCTATTGAAACAACAAAAGAGAAGAAAAAACCCAGAGGGTTTTAAAGCCTGGGTTGTAAAAAGATAATTTCTTTGGGGAAAATAGAGTTAAATAATGAAGGCATTTTGCTTAGTATGGGAACATTTTAAATTATTATCTAGTGGGAGGTAAATTTCTATGTGAGATCAGTCACAATATTATTAAGAAATTTAGAGGACAATGTAACCAAATAGAAATTGAATTCATGAGAAGGAAAATGACACAGAGGGGATAAAGATGGAAAAATTTATCCCAAGCTATTTTATTACAATCATATAAAATTGCGTATTATTAACTCTAGTTGACTTAGGAGTATGGACAAAATATTTACAAAATGTATCATAGAAAATTTCAGTTTTTCCTTCTTCATATTCTGACATAGACATCTTCTCTACCAAGATTTTTCTACCATATCTACTTCCTCTCAATATTGCTGTAGTGAAGACCAGTTAATTTATCCTCTAAACTTTTGCAATGTGATGATTTTCAAAATTTAAAATAAAAGTGAGTTTCCAGAAAATAATATATTTAAATGATATACCAAATGAAAACTTAATGAACCTACTTTTGATTATCATCATGATGGCAACTTGCTTTAAAGTTTCGAAACTCATTACTTCAATGTTTGTATTCATCTTGAGAAGACCAATTAGAAGCAAGTCATTAACTTGTTCTGATCTCCAGACCACTACTGTATGAATACCCAGGCCAAACATAGTATAGAACTCTTTTTTTTTTTTAAGATTTGTTTATTCATTTATTTATTTATCCCCCCCTTGCTGCTTGTGCTTGCTGTGTCCATTTGCTTAGCATTTTTCTATCTGATTGTCTCCCTTTGTTGTGTCATCTTGCTGCACAAGCTCAGCATGTTGGGAGGTCCTTCAGCTCACTGGGCTGTGCCAGCCAGCTTGCCTTCACCAGGAAGCTCTGGGAATCAAACCCTGAGCCTCCCATATGGTAAACAGGAGCCCAACCAATTGAGGCACAGCTGTTTCCCTAGAACTCTTAATAATACTTATCAACTGTCATTGAGAATTTGCTCTGTACAAGGGATTTCCATATTTTACTAATTTAATCTTCATTAATATAATAAATTTCATGAGGTGGATACTATTGAGGTAAGGAAGTAACAGTATTCCATGTCATAGACAGGCGATTGCATTTGAAAGCCTAATCCTCAGCACTTTGCTATGTTACCTACTACAGAGTAGTAATGAGTAGAGCCAAAGAAATAAAGTGGCATTTTCATATACACACAAAAAAAATTGTATAAAATAGTAGGACATGCAATTATGGAAAATTTAAGGTAAAATTTTCAGTTGTTTGTAT
Organism: Cabassous unicinctus; assembly: GCA_029593785.1. Classification (NCBI taxonomy): domain Eukaryota; kingdom Metazoa; phylum Chordata; class Mammalia; order Cingulata; family Chlamyphoridae; genus Cabassous; species Cabassous unicinctus. The sequence continues at coordinate 12,983 of JAQZBX010005093.1, read as the reverse complement.
ACTTCATCTCTTTTCATGGATTTACAACTTTTGCTTTCCATATCAGCCAGGACTTAAGAAAATGGCAAAAATCCTTGATGTTGACTGAGAGTCTCCTTGTGGGATTTGCCGATGTGTTGGCACTAACTATTCTGTGTGTCATTTCATTCCTACTGAGGGAATCTGGCATCCTGTTAAGAAATCTACTAATATTCACTGTCTCCACCAGTTATCAGAACTTTCACATTAACATGTATTTCTATACAAATTTACCATCTCTATCCATATGACACTGGCCTCTTAACATAGTGGCCTTGACTATGCTGGTCTACACAATGGATACTCATTTTAGATATTGTTATTTGTTATTAGTAATAGAATCACCCCAATTTCCAGAACCAAAAAAATAATAATTTTTCAGCATTGCTAAAGAGAACTGGAGAAGAGTGCAGAAATGAATATTATTAGGAAGGGTAAATTAAAGAGTAAAATGACAGACAGTATTGTGATATGACAACAGAAAGACAAAGGACAGAATGGATGAAGTAAGTAATACACTTAAAGCAATAATATTGAATGTTAATGGCTTGAGTTCACCAATCAATACATATAGATTTATAGAATAGATAAAAAATATGAGACTCACCTCAGAAGTAAGGACACAACCATGTTAAAACTGAAAGTTCGGAAAAAGGTATTCCATGCAAATAGTAAACAAAAAGAGGTGGAGTAGAGATACTAATCTCAGACAAAATAGATTTTAAGAGCAAAAATATTATAAAAGATGAAGGAGGTCATTATATGTTAATGGAAGGGACAACTCAGCAAAAGAAATAACTATAATAAACATTCATGCACCTAAGCTCACTGCCCCTAGATACATAAGGCACACACTGGCAAAGCTGAAAGTACAAGTAGATGTCTCAGCAACAATAGTTGGAGACTTCAAAATATCACTCTCAGTGTTGGATAGAACATCTGGACAGAAGATCAATAAAGAAAAATAGAGCTTGCATAATATGATAAATGGACTAGACTAAGAGCAAATTCTAGTGCATTGCACCCCAAAACACCAGGATGCTCACGAATCCTTCCCCAAAATACACTAAATGTTGGGTCACAAGACAAGTCGCAATAACTTTAAAAAGACTGAAATTATACATAACATTTTCTCTGATTACAAGAGAATGAAGCTAAACATAAATCATGGATGGAAAAAGGGAAATTTATAAATATTTTTAGATTAAACAACACAATCAGTGGGTCAAAGAAGAAATTGCAAGAGAATTCAGCAAATATCTTGAGGTGAATGAAAATGAGAACACAAAATATCAAAATCTATGGTACACTACAAAGGCAGTGCTGAGAGGGGAATTTAATTTGAAAGGATAGATCCTTGAAGCCTAGAGTTGTTCCTTTTAGATCTGAGTTCAAACTTGAAGGAGTAGCCTGCAACTGAAACCAAAGGAGGAATAAAATTTCCAGAATTCAAAACCATTTAAAGGAGTTCAAGAGGAACATATTCTCTATGGTATTCAGAGATAGGCTCCAAATTCTTGAAACCACTGCCTGGCATTATGTGAATGGACTACTTAAGGTTGGGATTTAGCTTGGTGGCAAAGTACATGTTTGAGGCCCAAGAGTCAACACTAAATGCCAGGTAGGAATCCTTTCTCGTGGCCTCTAAGAGTGAATAATTTGATTTTGCAAAAAATTTTGATAAAATAGACAACGTTTTTTAGAAAATTATGAGTTTAACAAATGTCTCCAGAAAAAAAAATTGAATTGGTGGGATATCTGACTTCAAAAGTCAAATTATCTTCATTAAACCATTTTCTACATCTTTACAGGTTGAAAAGAGTTTTTCCAATTTCAAAGCGGTTTACATTTTCTTTTAAACTTTCCAATATGCATAATATATCAGCATTTTTATTATGTTAATATTGGAAACATATGGGTCTACTTTCAGTCATTTAGCATAAACGTAGCACCCTCTCTGTGGTTTAACACAAAGCTGTGGGAGGTGCAACAAATTTTTATTTACCTCGTACAAAAATAGTGATCCCAAACAACATTTATGATTATGTATTTGGCTGTGATTTCTTAGATATTATAGCAAAAGCACAAACAACAAAAGAAAATCAGATAAAATGAACTTCTTCAAAATTGCAAAATTTTGATGACAAAGGACATTATTAAGAAAGTGCAAAGCAAGTATTGAAGATTAACAAATAATTATAGTCACTGAATTATTATATTAAAGATGTCTTACTTTTAGTATAATGTAGAATGACACACTAACTATAGTTATGGCCTTGATAGATGTTAACTTTTAAAAGTAGAGACAAATATGTGAAACTTAAATTTCTTTGTTTCTAATACAATGTTCTATTTTTATAATTTTGTAAACCTTAACTGGTAACTAGACACACTGATATTCTTCTTTATCTTATTACCAATGCCATATCTAGTTTTAGTTAATTCTAAACAGCCCTTTCATGGTCCCTTTGTTTAGTTTAGTCTGTGAGATATACAAATTACTACTTTAAGTTTTGCTAATTTACTCATTATCTTATAAAGATTGAACTATTTAAAAGTTTATGTATTACCCCAGCCAAACTATGTATGTTCCTAAGGGATGTTAATTAAGCAATTTACAATGCAGTTTGTAACCAATAACCCAATGCTTACCACAGCCAGCCTTGGAGGCCTGTGCTTCTACACTTCCAATAAAACAAATCAATCAATAGCCTTTAATATCCAAAAAATCATTAAACCCACCATCCTTGGTTTTATTTTCATAAAAAGCCAAAGTTTCTTCAAATTGGAGAGAAAAGATCTGAGAATTTTCTCCTAGACTCCTTCCCTGCACAATACAATAAAGATTATTTATTTCTTTGATATCCTAATATCTCGAGATTGGTCTTTGTTGCATCAGGCTGATTGCCAGGATGTTCTGTCAAGCAACAAAAAGAATCTACAGAATGAGAGAAAGTAGTTGAAAAACATATATCTCATATGGGTTTAAAAGCCAGAATATATAAAGAAGTACCACAACACAATAAAAAAGACAAACCAAGTAAAAAGTGGGCTAATGCCTTGAACAGAAATTTCGCTAAATAAGATGTACTATAATTACATTGCATGTGAAAATTTCCTCAAAATCTCTAGTCATAACTGAATTCAAATAACAGCCACATAAGCTAGTGCTTCAACAACAATAGGATAGCTATTATTTTAAAAACACATATAACAAGTGTTGACAAGGATCTAGAAAGATTGTAATTTGTCAGGATTTGAACCAGTTCTTCCACAAATGATCTGCTCAAGTTTTAATCCCGGTTCCTGTGGGTGGGAACCTACTTCTGATTAGGATATTTGAAGATAGTATTAGTTAATATGTGATAAAACTGCATGAGGGAAGGCCTTGATCCAAAATGGCTTAAGTTCTTCAAGCAAAGTAAATTAGACAGGAAAGTGAGAAAGCAGAAAAGGCTTGAAATGAGAAAAACTAGAGAGAAAGAGATCTCCACGTGATGAAGGATGGCCATCACCAGAACTCTACAGATTTTGGAGAAAATGTAGCTTTGCTGACACCTTGATTTTGGGCTTCTAGCTTCCCAACTGTGATCCAGTAAGTTCCTGTTATTTAAGGCAACCAATTTCATGGCATTTATCATAGCAAACCTGGTGAACTAAGACACTCTCTAACCCTCCCTGCTGTAAGACCCTTTATGTGTTTTATCCACTAGGGAATAGGGCACTGGTTAGAGCATGTCCAACATAAATGTACATAGAAGACACCTGGGGATATTGTTAAAATGTATGTGTGTGTGGGAGGGAGCTGTTATATGGGAACTCCCTATACTTTCAGTGTAATTTTACTGTAAATCTACAAATTCTCTAAAAATAAAGTTTATTATTATAAATTTTTAAAAATTATAAATGCTGATTTAGTAAATCTGAATGGAGAATTAGATTGTACATTTCTGTTATTCTCATGGATGATGCTCATGCTACTGAACTAAAGTCCCCCTTTTAACTATCAAATACCTAGGGAAGCTGGCTGCTTTTTCTGGTTTATGGCATTGACCTTAATTTCCAAAATCATCTAGCTAGTGGTAGAGGGTGTGCTTCTCAAATTCTGCCTTTCTTAAGATGGCTAGGCAATGGTTCTAATTTCTCAGCTTTTTTATGTATGCCACATTTTTGAAGTGTTACAAATATGTGGCTCCATTCAGGGGATGAGCTGCAGTTTATGACATTGAATGAAGTGGACATCACATAAAAATAGGCACAATGGGTACAGTGGGCAAACCAAGGAGCTCATGTCTTGTCTGAAATGGACAGCTGCTACTGTGAGCTTAGTGTGGTTCATATTTTTAAACTTTTAAAGAGAAGCCAAAAATTTATATTTTATATTAAATCTCTTGATTTTGAAATGTTTATTTGTTGGTAATTCTATTTATTTGTAAAATGCTGTAAGATTAAGATTCTTCTGATTTCCTAAATATGTTCTATATCCTGATTTCTTTCTTGTCTTGAGATATACATTTACAAAAACATTCATCATCCAGGTGTATTTATAATTACAATTCATCAAACTGTACAATTAAGATTTGTATATTTTACTATATTTGAGTTATGCCACAATTAAAAATTGAGAAAATAAAAACCTTGCATGAGATGAAACACAGAAACCAAAAGATAATTATTGTGTCTGGAAGTGGAGACAGAGAAGGAATCATGTTGACATTACCTGCAGTTCTACCATTTTTGCTTTGAAGAAAGAGAGAGCAGGATCACATGTGGGAAAATGACTATTTTAATTCAGTGGTGACTATGTGTCTAGGTTATCATTTGCTGTAGGTTTGAAATATTTCATAATGAGATATTTTAATATTACAAAATAAAAATAAAACAAGTCTATGAACATCATCATTGCATGGGCTAAACAAAACCCCTCAGAAGTCATTAAAGCATTATATTGGTCTTCCTAAAGTCCTGCCTTGCTGTTGAGTTAGGAAAATTTGCAACCCTGACTCAGCTCTCCTACATGCTTCTGTAAATGCATGATCCCTCCTTGCCACAGGTGTGTTGTGATGCTAAGCATAGTGAGTTGTACCTTCCTTCACCCTGTGCCACACAACCAAGTCAGCCCTGTCTCCCATATGCCCCTTGTCACCAAAGGGAGCATTACCATTACATCCAAAGCTGGAAAGTTTAAATGTTGACCCTAATTTGAAAGCAACAATTTTGAGTTCAAAATTCAGAGCCACTAATGAAAGGGATTCTCAGACCCTGAAAAAAATATAGCATTATGGTTAATTCACTGTGTTAGAATAACAGCTCCTTTCACTTACTAGTTGTATACCCTTGGGTAAACTAGTTTCTCAGTCACAATTTACCATTTGTGTCATGAAAATGATAATAGTAGGTTAATATTTGGGTTTATGTGGATATCAAATTTGCAGAGCATCTGGTACCTAACTGTTCAATACACAGAACTGGCACTCAATATATACAGCACATCCATTTAAACATTTATTAAGTTTCTACTCTGTGCTTAAACCTGCATCTGTTCAAGTTCTCAGGTAGTGTTATATGGGCAACCTCAGGGAGAACACAAAGAGCATCTATGTGACTTGTTCTGTCTCATGACCTATTGGAACACACCCAGAACCCATTTGTCTACAGGTTCATAACTTGTCTCCCTTACATATATTACTGGTTCACTTAGCCTAATAACAAATGAACTGAAATAGCAGCTCACTCCTGGTAGTCTGGCTTGCCCTAACTGGGTGTCTGTTGTAATGATGGTTTAAGTACCTGTATTAGTCAGGGTTCTCTAGGGTAACAGTTTCAACAGAAGATATCTGAAAATAGTATGAGATTTTATAAAATTATCTCACATGACCATGGGGATTCACAAATCCAGATTTTGCAGGCAGGTTGCAAAGCAGGGGCTCCAATGAAAGTCTGATGAAGGTCCTTTTTGTGTTCCTAGGAGACATTGGCTGTCCAAAGACAAGCTAGGAAATTCTCTCTGAATGCTGAAATCACTTCCTCTTTTAAGGTATTCAGCTGATTGGATAAAATGTTACTCACTGCTGATGGCAATCTCCCTGGTTGATTGGAGATGTAATCATTCATATATGCAGTAAACTCACTAATGACTAAAGTCCATAAATGCCCTTGTATTACAATTAGCCCAGTGCTTGCTTGACCAAACAACTGGGCAAAATTACCTGGTTGAGTTGACACATTAGCCTAACCATCACAGTCCAATCCTTGTCAACTTGGCAACCATAAACATTACCTTAAACCATACTTAGTCTCTAAGTAAAAACAATAACAGACATGCATGTATATATTTCTGCCTAAGAATATTAAACTGTTCTGAGTACAAACAGAAACACATTAATTCCCTACAGAATAAGATACAAGTCCTTGGGTAATATTCACTCTTAAATTTGACATCCTTAAATATTATGACATGAAACTAATACAACTTGTCATATGATAAGGGAAAGGTTTAGGGAAGAAAATAAAGTCATTCATTTTATGCACATATGCAATCATACTCATAACAAACAAAGGAAGAAAGATTCAAGACTATAAGTCTCATTTCTGTAACACGTCATGTGTTTGAAGTTCATATTTATTACTATCTTCTTCCGCTCCCATTCCATGTTCCCATTACCCTCAGTAAAGGTGCTTTATCTGGTGGGGTGACCCAAACTTTCATTCCTGAATATTCTGGGCCATTGTTTGTCCTGCTTGGATTGGGTTGTTGCAATTTTCCATTGACTTTAATAAGAGGGTATAGCAGTACTAAGAGATGCTCTAGAGGATCTCCTTTATTCCAGGCAAACACTTCTTTACACTCATTATGTAGATGCAGTTCAATTTCCCCTTGATAGTCATGATTAATCACTCCAGCCAGTACAGTAATTCCCTTCCTTGCCTGTTGATTCAAAGGTAAAAGGAGCTGGAAGTGGCCAGACGGCAATCTTAACTTCCAGTTCAATGAAATCATTGTTGTGTTCCATGGTGGCAGCATTCCTCATTTTGGAACTAAGACCTGTAGACCAGGAGAGCTTAAGGCTGAAGGGAAAGGAAGCAAAACTTTCCCTAGTGGATCACTAGGGGTAATAGTGAGTGGTGCCACTCCCATTTCCACCCCTTGATTCCTAGACCCATGAATTTTGGTTATGGGAGAAACAGCACCATAGAGTGGATGTTGATTTAGAGCATACACAGCCTCCTGGAGAATATTGCCCAAGCCCTGCAAGGTAGGTGCAAGGCACCTAGTTGGCACCATAACTGAGTCTTGATAAGGCCATTCCACCATTCTATCAATCCAGCTGCTTCAGAATGATGGGGAATATGGTAAGACAAATGAATTCCATGGGCAAACACACATTATTGTACATCATTTGCTGTGAAATGTGTTCCTTGATCAGAAGCAATGCTGTGTGGAAAGCCATGGCAGTGGATAAGAGATTCAGTAAGTCCACAGATGGCAGTTTTGAAAGAAGCATTGCATGCAGGGAACGCAAACCCATATCGGGAGTATGTGCCTATTCCTGTTAAATCACTGGCCCTTCCATTATGGAAGTGGTCTGATGTAATCAACCTGCCACCAGGTAGCAGGCTGATCACCTTGCAGAATGGTGCTATTTCAGGGGGTTGATTGTGGGTTTCAGCTGCAGGCAAATTGGGCACCCAGCATTGGCTGTAGCCAAACCAACCTTGGTAAAGGAAAGTCCATATTGCTGAGCCCATGAATAACCCCCATCCCTACTTCTATGGCCATTTTGTTCATGAGCTCATTGTGCAATGACAGGAGTGGCTGGGAAAAGGCTAAGCATTAGCCACAGAGTGGGTCATCTTATCCACTTGATTATTAAAATCTTCCTCTGCTGAAGTCACCCTCTGGTGAGCATTCATTTGGGACACAAATATTTTCATATTTTTTGCCCACTCACAAGGTCTATCCACATAGCTTTTCCCCAGATTTCTTTGTCACCAATTTTCCAATCATGTTCTTTCCAAGTCCCTGACTGTTCAGTGAAATCATTGGCAACAGCCCATGACATACTGTACAAATGAACCTCTGGCAATTTCTTCTTCCAGGCAAAATGAATAGCCAGGTTTGTTACTCAAAGTTCTGCTCAATGGGAGGATTTGGCCTCACCACTGTCCTTTAGGGATGTCCCAGAAAGGGAATGCAGTGCTGCAGCTTTCCACTTTCTGGTGGTACATGAAAATTGTGCAGAACCATCTGTAAGCCAGGCCCAAGTTATCCCTTCCTCAGTCAACTGATTGTAAGGGACACCCCAAGATGCCAAGCTGTGGGCTGGGAAAGATAAGATATTATGGCAGGGATGGTGACCATGCGCATTTTGGCTACTTCCTCGTGAAAGTTACTTGTGCCTTCAGGACCCGCCCAAATCCTATCTTGTATCTAACACTTCCACACTATTATGGAGTGATGCTGTTTGTGCCCGACTTTAAGGATTGGTGGGTCAGACAATAACCAGCTCATGAGTGGCAACTCAGATCTCATCGTATAATTTGATGGCCCATGGTTAAGCATTCAGTCTCTACTAAGGCCTTAGTAGCTGTTTCTCAAAAAGAGAGTAGTTATCTGCAGAGGATGGCAGGGCTTTGCTACAAAATCCTATGTCTTCATTGTGATGCTCCAATAGGGGCCTGCCAAAGGCCCCAGGCAGCATCTGTGTTTGCCAATGAAACTTCCAGCATCATTGGATCTGCTAGATCATATGGCCTAGAGTGATAGTACAGCTTGTACAGCAGCTTGAACCTGTCACAGAGCCTCCTCTTGTTCCAGCCCCGAATCAAAATTAGCAGCGCTTCTGGTCACTCAGTAAATGGGCTGGAGTAGCATATCCAAATGAAGAATGTGTTGTTCCCAAAATCCAAAGAGACCAATAAAGCACTGGGTCTCTTTTTTGGTTATAGGAGGGGCCAGATAAAACAGCTTATCTTTAGAAGGTATATCTTGACATGCCCCACAATACTGGACACCTAAAAATTTCAACAAGTTTGAAGATCCCTGTATTATTGTTGGATTTATCTCCCACCCTCTGTCACACCAATGCCTTACCAGTAAGTCTAGAGTCTTTGCTCTTCTTGCTTGCTAGGTCCTATCAACATGATATCATCAATACAATGGAACAGTGTGATATCTTGTGGGAAGGAGAAATGATCAAGTTGCTTGTGGAAAATTTTATGACATAACGCTGGGGAATTTATATAACACTGAGGCAGGTCAGTGAAGGGATATTGCTGACCTTGCTAGCTGAAAGCAAACTGTTTTAGGTGGTGCTTGATAATGGCAATTAAGAACAAAACATTTGCCAGATCAATAGCTGCATGCCAGGTCCCAGGGGATGTGTTGATTTGCTCAAGCAATGATTCCACCTCTGGGACAATAGCTGTGAATGGAGTCATCATCTGGTTAAATTTATGATAATCTACTGTCATCGTCCAAGATGCATCTATTTTCTACATAGGATAAATAGTAGAGTTGAATGGGGATGTTGTGGGAATCACCATACCTGCATCCTTCAGATCCTTGATGGTGGCATTAATTTCTGCAATATCGCCAGGAATCTAGTATTGCTTTTGATTTACTAATTTGCTAGGCAGGGGCAGTTCTAGTGGCTTCCATTTGGCCTTTCCTTCCATAAAAGCCTTCACTCCACAAGTCAGCAATCCAATGTGGGGATTAGGCCAATTACTAAATGTATTAGTCAGCAAAGGGGTGCTGATGCAAAATACTCGAAATTTGTTGTTCTTTATAAAGAGTATTTATTTGGGCTAGAAGCTTACAGTTACCAGTCCATAAAGCATAAGTTACTTCTCCCACCACATTCTGTGAGGATTCTGGTTTCCTGGATTTCTCTCTTCCTGGGGCTTGATTCTCTAAAGGTTCAGCTGCTTGTTCTCTCCACAAGGTGAGCTGTGGACTATCAGGCAAATGGCTCATCTCTTCTCCAAGGACTTTCTCTCCTTCCTCAAAACCAAGGTCCTCCATGTGCTTGCTTCCCTGGGACCCAGCATTAAAACTCAGCTTCAGAACTCCTACTCAATACTCCAATTAATTCCTCTGCTCTGCCATGTAGTTTTATCTCTGAGTAGGACTCAACGTTCTACTGACATGGCCCAATCAAAGCCCTAATCATAACTTAATCACACCCAGAGGAAGAGACCAGTTCACAGGCATAATTCAATATCTATTTTTGTAATTCATAACTATATCAAACTGCCACACTGAGTATATCTATTCCAATTTTACATTCTGGAACTGGGGAAATAACCACAGAATGAATCCAGGTACCCACTGGACCTACTGGGTGATGGACCTGAAATAAAACTCCATCAATCACATGACCTCCATAAACCCCTACTCTGTCTGGTGGACCTAAGCCAGTTCCTAATAACCCCTGAAATATCTGATCATTTCCTTTCCCCCAATACACAGTTACTCTGGTAAAATGCCATAGGTCTCCTTGGGGAAAGCTGGAAGGAAGATTATCAGTATACATTTTTGGCAGTTTAACAGGATCCTTCCCCAAAGGGACTTGGCCTTCTCCTCACTCAAGGGGTTCTAAGTCTGTAAACTCTTTCAAGTCTGGGAATTGATGAAGAGGTGGTGATTCTCTGTGTCTGTAATTCAAGTTAGGGTTTTGTTCACTTGACCTACAATGGTTCTGCTTATATAGATTCAGAAGTAATTTAGTAGACTGTCCATCTATTTCACTTCTAGTTAACCCATCATCTACTAGTCAGACTATCTTGATTGCTGCTTCCAGTCTGCCTTTCATTGAAATAGCCACACCTATCTTGTCTTTGGCAATTAACTACTGAGGCTTGACTTTTACCAGCCCAAGATCCTATCATCCCCATAATGTTTAAGGATTCTAATTCCATTACAGACTTCCCTAAAGTAATATCTGGATTACACAAAAGAGGAAACACAGTTTTTCAAGGAACATGGAGTTAGTCTTACAAATTTTTTCCTCAGTCCTGTTTAAAGGTGTGTTCTCTGCACATACCTGGGGTGGTTGGGCAGGTCTTAAATGGTAAATCCATTCTAGCATTCCAATCACTCTAAGCCTTTGAATTCCCTTTTCTAATGTATACCAGTGAAAATTGGGCATCTCGACCTCAGACATGCTAGGCCATCTTTTGTTCCATGTTTCAGTCGGCCTCCCAAACAAACTGTTAGAGCCCTTTCTAAACCCTCAAGCTATGGTGTTGAATCCAGAATTTCTGCTTAGTGGGCCCATACCAATAAATCCATTGTGGCCCAACTTTATATTCCTTCCACCATTATCCCATACCCTTTAGTATCCATTCCCACACATATTCCCCTGATTTATGTCTATGTAAGTTGGAAAACTCAAGCAGTTCTTTTAGACTATAGCATACATTCTCACTTTGTATTTCACCTTTGGGAGCCTTTTGTGATTTTAATCTAGTAATATATTTTGAAGAGAAGAGGAGTGGTAAGGGTAGATAAGAAGAAATATAAGAAATGCCTTGGAAACTGCTGACCTCAGGGCATTCCTTTGCATTTTCAACTGATAAGACAGGATTAATCTCTTCAGGTAGGAGTTCAAAGGCAGATTCCTCAGGGCAGAGTGGCATCTTGGTTGTGCATACTGGAGTTTGGCTGGTATCTGTCTCAGGGTTGGGAGGAGAACCACACTCCCTGGGGCAGACCAGAGGCTGGGCACTGTAGGCTTTAGTTTGGCTGGTACCGACCTCAGTGCTGGAAGGTGGTCCAGACTCCCTAGGGCAGGCTGGAGGCTGGGTGAAGCAGGGTTGACAAAGTGTGTCTCCACAGGGCAGGCCATTTTAGGTATATCTGCCAAAATCTCAGCAGAATTTAAGGTTCCAATGTCCCCACAGATATATACATATGAGTAGCAGGGTAACAAAGGAAACTTAAATCTCAACTTCATAGGATGTCTGCAGTTAAAGTGAAGGCATGGATTGGAAAGGTGTGGAATCCTGAGGATTCAGATGGAGACATGTAACATATCCATCACACTCCCACAGCCTGCTTACACCAGTATTCTCAAAGTAGTAGTCATTCCCAAGAGCAGAGTTTCTATTTCTTTTCCTCCATAGGGCAAGGCTTGCCATTTTGGAAATAGCAAAACCTGGCACCATCATGGTGTGTTGATTCATTCTGAGGCACTAGACTGGGTGGGGTGGCTTTTGGGAAAAATAAGCTATTTGTTTTTGATTTTCTAATGTTTTTATTTGCAATTAGATCAAAATTAAATTATTTTATGTGGACATGCATATAAAATAGCCATTATTTCACTTGGCACTTATGGTCACAAAATTTTTATTTTATTTTTTTCTTATATCTGGTTCTACCTATATGTGCATCTCTAATTATCTGAATAAATATGCTGAATAAAAATCAAATGGTATTTTTCTTTTTTGTGGGTTTACAGAACAATTATGCATAAAATATTGGATTCACCTATACCACCCTATTAACATCTTGCAGTTGTGTGGAATATTTGTTACAGTTGATAATAGCACATTTTTATAATTGTACTTAAAACCATAATTCATGATTTATTTTTTATTCTGTAACCCTATATACAAACATTTCTCATTTTATTGACCTTCAGAAATATTTTCTTTAGTGCTGTTAATTATATTCACAATGCTGGGCTACCATCACCACCATTCATTACCAAAATATTTTCATCATTGTAAATAGGAACCCTGTACATTTTAAGTCTTAACTTCCCATTCCTTATCCCCACTCGTCCCCTGGACATATTAAGTGAAACTAATCAGACAAAAAAGGACAAATATTTTATGTTCTCACTGATTTGAAACAATTAGAATTAGCAAACCTACTGTCAGAATCCAGAATACAGTTTATAGAATGATATTTTAAAAGTATTTTCTCATATGCATATAGTTGATGTGTATTGTATGGA
>JAQZBX010005092.1:39075-57732 GCA_029593785.1 Cabassous unicinctus | reverse complement strand
CCTAAAGAAGTTGAATATAGACTTGCCACGTGACCCTGCAATACCACTACTGGGTATATACCCAGAAGAAATGAGAGCAGTGACACGAACAGACATCTGCACACCGATGTTCATAGCAACATTATTCACCATTGCCAAAAGTTGGAAACAACCCAGGTGTCCATCAACAGATGAATGGATAAACAAACTGTGGTCTATTTACACGATGGAATATTATGCAGCTGTAAGAAGAAATGAAGTCGTAAAGCATATGGCAACATGGATGAACCTGGAGGAGATTATGTTGAGTGAAGCAAGTCAGACACAAAAGGACAAATGCTGTATGAATGCGTTACTATGAGCCAAATATATTCTGTAACATATTGTTTGATTAAAAAAAAAAATTATATGTATCCATTACATTTAAGTGAGAAATGTATATATTTATTCATCTGTGTTTACTTTTTAGTTTTTAATTGTTTAGATTTTCAATTATTAAATGTACAAAATAAAATTAAAAAAAAAAAAAGATCTTGTGGTAGGTGGTAGTTACTCAAACCTTACACCCAAGCACAAGCAACAAAAGAAAAAATAGATAAATGGGACCTTCTCAAAATTAAACGTTTTTGCACCTCAAAGGACTTTGTCAAAAGAGTGAAAAAGGAGACAACTCAATGGCAGAAAATATTTGGCAATCATATATCCCAGAAGGGTTTAATATCTATGATATATAAAGAGATGCTACAACCCAACACTAAAAAGACAAACTGTCCAATTAAAAAATGGGTAAAAGTCTTGAAAAGACAATTGCCCAAAGAAAAAAGACAAATGGCAAAGGAAAACATGAAAAAATGTTCAACATCACTAACAATTAGGGAAATGCAAATCAAAACTACAATGAGATATAACTTCACATCTGTTAGTCTGGCCACTATTAAAAAGTCTGAAAACTGTAAATGTTGGAAAGGATATGGAGAGAGAGGAATGCCTGTTCACTGTTGGTGGGAATGTAAAATAGTACAGCCACTGTGGAGGACTGTTTCGCAGTTCCTAAGGAAGTTGAATATAGACTTGCCATGTGACCTGGCAATACCACTACTAGGTATATACCCAGAAGAACTGAGTCAGTGACATAAATAGACATCTGCACACTGATGTTCATACCAGCATTATTCATGATTGCCAAATGCTGGAAAAACCCAGGTGTCCATCAAGTGAGGATGGATAAACAAATTGTGGTGTATACACACAATGGAATATTATGTAGCTATAAGAAGAAATGAAGTCGTGGAGCAAATGACAACATAGATGGACCTGGAGGACATTATGTTGAGCAATCAAGACACAAAAGAACAAATACCGTATGATTGTGCTATTATGAACTAAATATATTGTGCAAACTCATGCAGTTCATAATTAGAATACAGGTCACCAGAAAATAGAATGAGGGTAGAGAATGGAAAGCTGAGGGTTAATCTGGCAGAATCAGTAAAAAGGTTGTTTGAAATTCTTTGGAAATGAATATTAATGGTGAAAGCATATCACATGTTTGTAACTAACAGAGCTATTATATGGGTATGACAGCGGTTGAAAGAGAAGTCTAAAGACATGCATATTACTAGAAGGAAGGCTAAAAAAATGTAATAGGACTGTTTAACAAAGTGAAACCTCGTGTGAAATACGAATATGGGTAATATTGCATATATAAGGCTGTTTTTACAAAATATAAATACAAATAAACCTGAGAGACAGAAACAGAATAGCAGCTATGAACAGCAGGAAAAACAGAGAAAGATTGAGAGGTGATGAGGTTTTTTGTTTATCTGTTTTTTTGGTTTATTATTATTATTATTGGGATAATGAAAATGCTCTAATAATGACGGAAGTGATGAATGCACAACTAGGTGATTATACCAAATATACTTTGTACACTTTGGATGGATTATGTATCAATAAAATTGATTTGTTTTTAAAAAGTTTATAAATTGCAAATGATAGATGATAGGCAGAGACAAGGAGATAGATATAATAAATGTGGCAAAATGTTAATAGTCGGCTTGGTTAATCTGGGTGTCTGAGTGGGGGATACATTGGAGTATATGTATTGTTTCTGTATTACCTTTGCAACTCTCTGTAAGTTTGAAAACTTAAACATAAAAAGTTTAAATTAAAAAAAGAGTCTAAGACACAGTGATGAGTGCTAAAGAGCAGCAAGTACAGCAGTATAGTGGCTAATAGCTACGAGTGATAGCAAAAGTGCCAGTATCCTTAGAAGATTCTTTCTGTGGGGAAACTCTTGACTGTGCTTTGTCTTTACTGCCTAATTTCTGAGTCCAATCTCCAGGCTCTCTGTAGTTTGTATAAACTGTCTTATATCTTCCCAATAAATCCTTTTTCTACTTAAATTGCATAGTGTTGCTTTGTTATTTGTATTGAAGAACTCTGAAAAATCTAAGTCATCTACTTCTAGTGCTGATTTCTGTCAAAATAGAAAGGATCTTGATAAATCAGTTTCACAAGGCTTAAAAATTAAATTCATGTATGCTAATAAGTCAGGTAAATTCTTAAATGCTTGAATAAGTGTGACCTCTTTTCAATTTGAAATTGAATCCAATAATGCTACTATTTATGGAAACTAGAACTCAAGTCATTTAGACTAAATTTTTTATCTAATAATTGACACTTTCCAGGAAATAGATTATTTTTTTAACTTAAAAAAGGTAAAAAGCTGTGCTACGTCCAAACCAGTTAGTTACTAACTGGTTTTTGTGTAAAATTCCCCCCCACCCCAAGACAGCTCCCTTGTCTGTCTGCTTGTTGTGTCTGCTTGTTGTCTGCTTGTTGTGTCCACTCGTTGTCTGCATGTCTTCTTTATTTTTTTAGGAAGCACCAGAACCAAATCCAGGACCTCCTGTGTGGGAGGCAGGTGCCCAACCACTTGAGCCACATCCATTCCCTGCACGTTGTGTCTGCTCATTTGCCTGTTTGTTGCGTCAGCTCATTGCATCTGCTCATTACATCAGATCACTGCATCAGCTCATTGCATAAGCTCATTGCATCTACTCATCTTCTTTAGGAGACACCGGCAACCGAACCTGGGACCTCCCATGTAGGAGGCGGGCACCCAACTGCTTGAGCCACATCCACAACCCTGTATGAAATTTTAATGAAACTTTTTTACATAAAACTTGGAAAGAAAATGATTTAACTACCTCATCATGACCATTATCAGCTTCAGAGAATTTAATTAAAAATTTTATAGTATTGTGCATGCCGTGACCTCTTGCTTTTCCCTCTAGTCTTATGGTTCTACAAAATATTCATACTCTGTTTTCTCCCAAATTTAAATTTCCATCCTTTTGTCTCCCTTGTGCCCCAAATGACTATATACAACTGCTTGCTCTATGTATTTGGGTGTCCAATAGGCATCTCAAACTTAACATCTCAAAAACCAAATTCTTGATCTTCCACTCCCAACCCACCAAATTTGTTGCTTTCCCAGATTTCCCCATCTCTGTAAATGGAAACACCGTACTGCCTGATGCTCAGGCCAAAAAAAAAAAAAAAAATTTTGCATACTCTTTGAATCTTTGTTTTCTCATACCTAGCATCCAATCAATTAGCAACTCCCATTGCTAATGTAAAATCTGACCTCTTCTCACCACTCCCTCTGCTGCAACCCTAATCTAAGCTACAACCAAATCTCACCTGAATTATTCTAATAACCTCTAACTGGTCTTTCCCATTTTCTTCCTTGCATCCTTACAGTCAATTCTTAATTTGGCAACCAGAGTTGATAATTTTTAACATAAGTCAGATCATGTCATTTTTCTGCGTAAAAGCCCTCCAGTGAATGCCTATCTCAGAATAAAAGCCAAACTCCTTATAACGGCAAACAAATCCCCACATAATATGTCCTCCTATCACAGCCCAACCTGTTTCCTATTACTGTCTCTCAATCTCTCTCTTTTGCCACACTGTACTCCCACTTCAAGGCCTCTGCACTTGCTCTTTCCTCTGCAAATAACCATATGACTCATTCTCTCACCTCCCTCTAAATATCTTTGCTAACTACCCTATTGTAAATAGCAACCCTGCTCCCCTTGCATGGCACTCCCTATTCCCTTCCTCACCTTATTTTTCTCCATACTATGTCTGTATACTGCTGATCTCCTCCACTAAACTACAAGTTCCATGAGAGCAGGAATATCTGTCTGTTTTGTTTACTGATACATATCTAGCATCTAAACAGTGTTTGGCACATCACAAGTGCTTCAAAAATATCTGTTCAATGAATGAATAAAATGAATAAAAAGCTCAGGAAAAGATAATAAACAATTGTTATCAGAATGAGCATATTTTTAAATAATAGCTTTAAATGTCTTAAAACAGATGAGATTCAATCAAGAATTCTAAAGGAAAAGGTTCAAGTATGTAAAAAAAAGATATCTGAGAAGTCTTCTACATTAAACTAGAAGCTAAATCATATTATTAACAGATTTATATTTTTATTCTCAGTCAAATTTCCATGATATTGCAATATCATTTTTTTTTTTCAGCAGTAACCTCAAGAAGGAGCAGGACAAGTAAACAAGTAAAATTTGAATGCTTAAATAGGTCTAGCCATTTTAAATGATGATGATTTGATTTTTTATACCAGCAAACTCCAAGAAATTGTGTGGCATTGCAGGAGCATAATTAACCTAATATATTTTCCTGACCTCATAAATCACGTTCACCGATGCCCTGAGCTCTTGGCACAAAGACCCTGAAAACAAATGCAAAATCCCCACTATATTGACTATAAATTATTGCAAATATAAAGATCCTTTTTAAATGAATACCTCTTTTCAACATAGTACTTTTCACCTAAGAATCTAATGATTTCAATTTTAAAGAAAAAGAAGAAAGAAAAAAAAACAGAAAATGTTAATGTAATTATATTGCCAAAGTTTAAAAGTTGACAATCAGTAGTGAATTAGTTTTCCCCTTATTTACTAAAGTAAGTTAGTCTTTATTATATTCCACAAACTCTATTAAGTTTTGGGATTAAAGGATTGAATAAAACAGCAAGGTCCCTGCCCTGGAAGAGATTATATTACAGTTAGGAGGGAACATACCACAAACAAATAGCACAAATGAATATAAATATTGGAAAGCACAACAAAGAAAAAATAACTAGAGTAAAGGAAAAAACAGTAATGGTAGAAGACTGGCTATTTTAGATGGAGTGAGCTGGAAAGGCCTGAGGAGACGGCAATTGGGCAGACACTTGAACAAGTGAGAAAACAGACAAAGAGTTCCAGTCACAGAGAACAGCAGGTACAAGTGTTCTGAAGGAGAATGCTTCTTCAAGGAAAAGTTTGAGGCCAACATGTTTTGAGTAGGGTGGCAATGCAGAGCATGTTAGTAGAAGATGTAGGAGAGGTAACCCGTAGTCAAATTAGGTAAGGCCTCAGAGGTCGTGATAAACACTTTCATTTTGTTTTTAGAGTGATACGAAGCCAAAGGAGGATTTTAAAAATAGTTACATGAATTGATGGGTTGTTTCTAAATATCACTCTGGATGCTATATAGAAAATAGATTGGGGTGAGAGTGAAAACAAAGGGATATCAGTTAGCAGCAGATCCGTTAGAAACTGTGGTGGCTTAGACCAGGATGGCAATGATAGAGATGGTAAGAAGTGGTGGGATTCTGGACTTAATTTGAAAACATTGCCAATAGGACTTGCAAATGGATCAGATTGTGATGTGAAAGAGAAGAATCAAGGATGGTTCCTGGTTTCTTAGCATGTGTAATTGGGTGAATAATGATGGCATGTACTGAGATGATGAAGATTAGCAAAGGAGCAAGTTCAGAGTGGGGGAAAGGGAAAGGTCAGAGGTCTAGTTTTGCTCATATTAAGTTTTGAAATGATTACATCAAGTGGAAGATACTAAGTAAGCAATAATATATACAGGATAGAAGTCTGGAAATTTGAGAGTCATCAAATCCATGGGATAGGATAAGCCCATTTAAGTAGAGTGTAGATAGGGGAAAAAGGAGATGCCCTAAAACTTAGCCTAGGATACTTCAACATTTAGGTTAGAGAAAGAAAGACTACCCAGTAATATCCAAGCAACCAAGTAAAAAACAGTGGTACAGAGAGGTAAAAGTGATCAAGTATGCCAAATGCTGCTGAGAATAAGATACATCCTAAGAATTAACCAATAAAATTGGCAACATGGAAGTCTCTATAACCTTGACAAGTGCAATCTCATTAGAATTGTGGGGACAAAAGTCTAATTGGAGTAGCTTCAAGAGGAAAATGGGAGATGAGGAAGCATAGACTGAGAGTGTAAACAGTTCGTGATAAATTTGGATATGAAGGGAAACAGAAATGGAGATGGGCCACATGACAGGACCTGTGGCCTTACGTAAAAGAACGCAGTTATGGCTAAACCATGACCCAGAGGAATAGTCTCAGGAGAATAATTAACCCATCCTCTCTTTCCTCACACCCTCTGATCTCCCACTAGTACCTTCCACTGCCAAACTCAAACAGAAGCTAGAGGTCAAGGGAAGACAAGGTGGAGAGAGATGATAGAGGAGGGGAACAGATTTTATAGATGACAATAGCAGCAAACATTTATTGAGCACTTACAATGAGCACTTCCTGCTCAAACTTCAATACATATATTAATTTACTTATCCACAGAACAAGCTTAAGAGGTGGGTGCTTTTATTATCATCACCATTTTACAGACAGGGAAAACTGGAGCATAGAGTCACACAAATAGGAAGTGGCAGAGGCAGGATATAAACCCAGGCAATCTGGCTCCAGAGTCCACACTCTTAACCCATACTGTTAAAAGTATCTCTAAGAGGAGATAATTGTATGGGAATGGGAATGACTGAATAGAAGATAAAAATTAATTGCAAAAGAGAGAGAGAGAATAATTACAGAAGCATATGCTTTGAGTAAATAAGGAGAAATAAGGACATAACCTGTAATGAATATTCTCCATTTACTCTTTCAGATCCACTGTCTTCCCTTGTCCACCTTTGTCTGTGCCTTGGGAGGCTGACCTCAATCAATTGTATTACCCAGGTTACTTTATCCTCTGGCTTCCAAGAGGGTTCCACTAATGGGAGGCACCAGCAAGAGATCGGGGAAGGGAAGGAGAGTCGTGATGTTCACTCGCCCAGCTCTCTGCCTGACGGAGATGGTTTGGCTGTGGTTATGTTCCTCTTCCTAGAGCCATAGCTCCTGGCAGGCAGCCCCTGTCCTGTAGTTACAGTGCTCTGTGTTACAGTAACAGCTCACTCTCCCTGCCCTTTCAGGATTTTCACTGCTCCCACTCCCAGAGTGCTTCTATCCCTCGTTAGTTCCCTTAACTCCTCCCCTATCTTTGTAAATAGCCCTTCATTAAACTCTCTCTGAAAATACCTTCTGCTTCCTGAAAGGACTCTGAATGATACAGTACCCAAGAGGAGGGTTTGACCTTAGATTTTATCCACTTTACCAAAAGGGAAAGCAGAGTATATAGATACAGTTGTAGGTACAGATTTTGTGTTGAGAAGATGAGGAAGTTCTCTTTTGACTACTTTAACTGTCTCAATAAAATAAAAGGAAAGGTCAAGAACTTAAGTTGAAGAAAGTTTGAGGAGAAAGAAGGTATGAAAATGTTCCCTTTGAGAAAAAGAAAGTAAACTGTCCAAGGAAATAAAACAGAAATTTTTGGTCATAAATTTAAAAAGAAGGTTAATAAGGTTATGAGTATTTCTCCAGCCACATTTAGCTGCCTTGATGCAGGCAGGGAATAGACAGAGAAATAGTTTTAATCAGGGGTTGGTTTTTGCCAGTCAATGGAGGGAGCAACAAAGAAACTGAAGGTGTATGCAAATGAGTAATTATAGCAATGAATCATGTATTTATTCTAAACTGAGTAAGGAGGGATTTGAAGACATAGGTGGCAAGGAGATAATGAAACTGTAGTGCCAATGGTTTAGCAGTCCTTGTGGGTGAAAAAATAGTTGACCCAGGAATTGTGGGAAGAGGCAGACTAAGCAAACAGGGCTCAACTCTCTCACAAAAACAATGGAGAAAGAGCCAAAAGCTGTCCAAGGGACCTGCTTTGGCGGTCAGCAGACCAGGACAGTGCTACATAAACCCAGGAGGGTGAGGGACAGAGAGATGAAGAACCTGAAACAACAAACCTGAGTTACCAAACCCCCACAGCAGCTAGGAAGGGCTCCCCCTCCTACCCCCAAAATATTAAGCTGGAGTAAAACCCCTGGCTCACTGCAGCTAACTGAGATGGGAACAAACATCTTCCTCCCTGTCAAGTGTTTCAAGAGAAAAGGGAGGAAGAGTCAGTGGCTTTTCTTCAGTGAATTCAGCCAAAATAGACTGCTTTGAATCTTGGCTCTGGCCAGATCAAAAAGAGGAAAATAGAGATTGAAACACCTCCATGGAAAGGTGTGCCAATGATCGCCATCTGCTGGCCAGTCTGGAAATTGCATGGGCAAAAACTGCTTTTGGTTCTCTCTGTACTCTAACTCTGGGGAGAAAATCTGCACCCCATTAGTGAGTCCCTGGCCCAATTTTAATAACTTAAGCTTGGAAAATTAAATATTTAAAATAAGTTTTCGGAAGAGGGTGTGGCTCAATCGATAGAGCTCCCGTTTACCATATGGGAGGCCCCGGGTTCACTTCCCAGGGCCTCCTTGTGAGGGCAGGCGGCCCGCGTGGCACGGTGAGCTGATGCAGCAAGACCTCACAGCAAGGGGGAGATAAAGCAGACACAGAAAAACACACAGCAAATGGACACAGCAAACACAAGCAGCAAGAGGGGGATAAATAAATAAATAAATAAATCTTTAAAAAAATAAAATAAATAAAATAAGTTTGACCAAATATCAAAGAAGAGCTGTGAGAAAAAACAATAGGCGAGAGAGAAAATGGCCATCAGAGTAAATTCACCAGCATATTCAGATGTCTAGACATCAGCAAAAAATTGCAAAGCCATACTAGGAAACAGTAAGAGATGGCCCAGACAAAGGAACAAACAAAATATCATGAATAGATATAGAATTTAAGATAATTAATCAATGAAAATCATACAACTCTCCTAATTAAATTAAAAGAATTGAAAGAAAAATGATGAAAGAGATAAAGAATATTAAGAAGACATTGGGTTAGCATAAATAACAATTTGAAAGCCTGCAAAGAAAAGTAATAGACCTTATGGGAATGAAAGACATGATGGATGAGATTAAAAATACATTAGAGGCACATAAGAGCAGGTTTGAATTGCTCAAAGACAAAATTAGTGACTTTGAAGACAGAACATCTGAACTGGAAAAGTCAGGAGAACAGAAAGAAAAGACAATGGAAAAAGTGGAACAGGGCCTCAGGGAATCAAATGACAATGCAAAACGCACAAACATGTGCATTATTAGTGTGCCAGAAGGCGAGGAGCTGGAAAAGGGGCAGAAAGAATATTTAATGAAATAATGACTGAAAACTTCCAAACCCTTATGAAAGATTTAAATATCAATATCCAAGAAGGACAACGCACCCCAAACAGAATAAACATGAACAGACCTACCCCGAGACACCTACTATTCAGAATGGCAACTATCAGAGAGAAAGAGAAGATTCTGAAAGCAGCAAGAGAAAAGCAAAGCATCACCTATAAGGGAAACTTGATAAGATTAAGTGCAAACCTCTCATCAGAAACCATGGAGGAAAGAAGAAAGTGGTATGATATATTGAAAGTATTGAAAGAGAAAAACTGCCAGCCAAGAATTCTGTATCTGGCAACACTGTCCTTCAAAAATGAGGGCGAGTTCAGAGTCTTCACAGACAAACAAAAACTGATAGAATATGTTACCAAAAGACCAGAGTTGAAAAGAAATCATCAAAAATATGACAACATGGATGAACCTGGAGGGCATTATGTTGAGTGAAGCAAACCAGACAGAAAAGGACAAATACTGTATGACTGTGTTATTATGAACTAATATTGCATAAACACATGGAAATAATAATTAGAATGGAGGTAACCGAAAATAGAATGAGGGTAGAGAATGGAAAGTTGAGCGTTATTATGTGCAGAATTGGTATAAAAGGTGTTTGTGAATCTTTGGAAATGAATAGAAATAGTGAAAGAACATCATAGTGTTTGGAAATAGCACAGCTATTGTATGTGTATGACAGTGGTTGAAAGGGAAAGTCTAAGGATATGTATATTACTAGAAGGAAAGTTAAAAATGTAGCATGGGACTGAATAACATAGTGAAATCTCATGTAAAATATGAATATGGGTAATATGACCTATGTAAGACTGTTTTTACAAAAAAATAAATACATATAAACTAGAGAGATGGAAACAGATTAGTAGCTATGTATGACTTGGAAAGTATAAAGAGACTGAGAGGTGAGTTTTTCATTTTTTTGTTTTTGTTTATTATTGGAATTATGAAAATGCTCTAATAATGACTGAAGTGACAAATGAACAACTATGTGATTATACCAAATACCATTGATTGTACACTTTTGATGGTTTTATGCTTTATTGTTATGTGTCAATAAATAGATTTATTTAAAAATTTTTAAAAAAAAGACCAGAGTTACAATAGATATTAAAGGGAGCGCTAAAGCCTGAAAGGAAAAAACAAGGGTGAGTGAATTGGAGAAGAATGTAGAAATGAAGAATATTAGAAAGGGTAAAAAGATAGACTATAGTATGATATGACAACAGAGCGTTAAAGGTCAAAATGGATGAAGTACATAATGCCTTTACTTAATGTTAAGGGCTTGAACTCCCCAATCAAAAGACATAAACTGATAGAATAGATTAAAAAATATGAGCCATCTATATTTTGTCTACAAGAGACTCACCTCAGATGTAAGGACACAACCAGGTGAAAAGTGAAGGGTTAGAAAAAGATATTCCATGCAAATAATAACCAAAAAAGAGCTGGGGTAGTGATAATAATATCAGACAAAATAGATTTTAAATGCAAAATTTTATAAAGGATGAAGAAGGTCATTATATATTAATAAAAGGGGCAATTCAACAAGAAGAAATAACTATTCTAAATATTTATGCACCTAACCTCAGTGCCCCAAGGTACATGAAGCACACACTGGCAAAGCTGAAGGGAGAAATAGATGTCACTACAATAATAGTTGGAGATTTCAATATACCACTATCAGTATTGGACAGAACACTTGGACAGAGGATATATAAAGAAACAGAGAACTTGAATAATATGATAAATGAACTAAGCTTAACAGACATCTATTGAGCACTGCACCCCTAAACAGCAGGATATTCATTATTTTCAAGTGCTCATGGATCCTTCTTCAAGATAGACCATATGTTGGGTCACAAGACAAGTCTCAATAAATTTAGAAAGATTGAAATTATACAAAACCCTTTCTCTGATCATAATGGAATGAAGGTGGAAATCAATAAAGGACAGAAAAAGGGAAAATTCATAAATATATGGAGATTAAACAACATACTCTTAAACAATCAGTGGATCAAAGAAGAAATTACAAGAGAAGTCAGCAAATATCTTGAGATGAATGAAAATGAAAACACAACATATCAAAATCTATGGGATACCACAAAGGCAGTGCTTAGAGGGAAATTTATAGCACTCAGTGCTTATATTAAAAAAGAAGAAAGCAAAAATTGAAGATCTAACTACATACCGGATGAGAAGAACAACAACAAACTGATCCCAAACCAAACTGAAGGAAAGAAATAGTAAAGATCAGAGCAGAAATAAATGAAATTGAGAAAAAAAGAAAAACAATAGAGAGAACCAACAAAATCAAAAGTTGGTTCTTTGAGAAGATCAACAAAATTGACAAACCCTTACCTAGACCGACAAAAAAAAAAGAGAGAAGACACAAATAAATAAAATCAGAAATTAGAGGGGGGACATTACCACTGACACCATAGAAATAAGGGAGATCATAAGAGGATACTATGAACAACTGTATGCCAAAAAACTAGGAAATGTAGACGAGATGGACAAATTCCTGGAAACACATGAACCACCTACACTGACTTTAGAAGAAAAAGAAGACCTCAACAAACCAATCACAAGTGAAGAGATTGAAACAGTCATCAAAAACCTCCCAAAGATGAAAAGCATGGAACCAGATGGCTTCACAGGTGAATTCTACCAATCATTCAAAAATGAACTAATACCAATCTTGCTCAAGCTCATCCAAAAATTGAACAGGAAAGAATGCTACCAAACACATTCTATGACGCCAACATCACCCTAATACTAAAACCAGATAAAGATACTACAAAAAAAGAAAATTACAAACCAATATCTCTAATGAATATAGATGCAAATATCCTCAACAAAATACTTGTAAACAAAATTCAAAAGCACACTAAAAAAATTATACACCACGATCAAGTGGGTTTTACCCCAGGTATGCAAAGGTGGTTAAACACAAGAAAATCAATTCGTGTTATGAACCACATTGATAAACTGAAGAAGAAATATCAAATGATCCTCTCGATTGATGCAGAAAAGGCATTTGGCAAAACACAACACCCTTTCTTGATTAAAAAAAACACTCCAAAAGATAGGAATAGAAGGAAGCTTTCTCAACATGGTAAAGTGCGTATATTAAAAGCCTACAGCTAGCATTGTACTCAAGGGTGAAAGACTGAAAGCTTTCCCACTGAGATCAGGAACAAGACAAGGATGCCACTGTCATATTATTCAATATTGTGCTAGAAATTCTAGCTAGAGCAATTAGGCTAGACAAAGAAATAAAAGGCACCCAAATAGGAAAGGAAGAAGTAAAACTTTCACTATTCGCTAATGACATGATCCTATATCTAGAAAATCCTGAAAAAGCCACAACAAAGCTACTAGAATTAATAGATGAGTTCATCAAAGTGGCAGGATACAAGATTAATATGCAAAAATCAATAGTGTTTCTAAACACTACTGATGAGCAATCTGAGGAGAAAATCAGGGGAAAAATCCCATTTATAGTAGCAACCAAAAAAAAAATTTTAGAAATAAACTTAACCAAGGACATAAAGGACTTGCATTCAGAAAACGACAAAACATTTCTAAAAGAAACTGAAGAAGAATTAAATAAATGGAAGGATATTCTGTGTTCATGGATTGGAAAACTAAAAATCATTAAGATGTCAAATCTATCCAAACTGATTTACAGATTCAATGCAATCCCAATAAAAATCCCAACAGCCTTTTTTTGCAGATATGGAAAGGCCAATAATCAAATTTATTTGGAAGGGTAAGGGGCCCCAATAGCCACAAATGTTTCAAAAAGAAGTACAAGAGGAGCAGGAGTGGTTGAGTACAAGAGGAGAAGGAGTGGTTGAGATCCTGCTTCCCACATGGGAGGTCCTGGGTTCAGTCCATGGTGCCTCCTAAAAACAACAAAAAGCAAACAAATGAAAAAACCAACTCAAGGGAGCTGATGTGGCTCAGTGGTTAAGCACCGGCTTCCTATATACGAGGTCCCGGTTCAATCCCTGGCACCAGTACTTAAAAAAAAAAAAAAAAGAAAGAAAGAAAGAAAATAAGCACAAAGTTGGTGGACTCTCACTTCCTGACTTTAAAGCATGTTACTTAGCTAAAGACAGAGACATTGACCATGGAACCGAACCGAGAACTCAGAAATAGACCCTCACATCTACAGTCAAGTGATTTTGGACAAGGCTGTTAAGCCCAAACAGCTGGACCAGAACACTCTATTCAACAAATGGTGCTGGGAGAACTGGATAGCCATAGCAAAAAGAAAATAAGAGGACCCCTATCTCACACCTTATACAAAAATTAACTCAAAACAGGTCAAGGACTTAAAAATAAAAAGAACCATGAAACCCCTAGAAGAAAATGTAGGAAAACATCTTCAAGATCTTGTGGTAGGTGGTAGTTTCTTAAACCTTACACCCAAAGCATGAGCAACAAAAGAAAAAATAGATAAATGGGACCGTCTCAAAATTAAAAGCTTTTGCACCTCAAAGGACTTTTTCAAAAGGGTGAAAAGGCAGCCGACTCAATGGGAGAAAATATTTGGTAATCATATATCCCAGAAGGGTTTAATATCCATGATATATAAAGAGATGCTACAATCCAACACTAAAAAGACAAACAATCCAATTAAAAACTGGGCAAAAGACATGGAAAGACAATTGCCCAAAGAAGAAAGACAAATGGCAAAGAAAAACGTGAAAAAATGTTCAACATCACTAACAATTAGAGAAATGCTAATTAAAACTACAATGAGAAATCACTTCACATCTATTAGTCTGGCCACTTTTAAAAAGTTCGAAAACTGTAAATGTTGGAGAGGATATGGAGACATAGGAACACCTCTTCACTGTTGGTGGGAATGTAAAATAGTACAGCCACTGTGGAGGACTGTTTTGCAGTTCCTAAGGAAGTTGAATATAGACTTGCCATGTGATCATGGCAATACCATTACTACGTATATTCCCAGAAGAATTGAGAGCAGTGACATAAATAGACATCTGCACACTGATGTTCACAGCAGCATTATTCATGATTGCCAAATGCTGGAAACAACCCAGGTGTCCATTAACTGATGAATGGATAAACAAATTGTGGTGTATATATACAATGGAATATTATGCAGCTCTAAGAAGAAATGAAGTCATGAAGCAAATAACAACATGGATGAACTTGGAGGACATTATGTTGAGTGGAGCAATCAAGACACAAAAGGACAAATACTGTATGATTGTGCTATTATGAACTATATATATTGTGTAAATTCATGCAGTTCATAATTAGAATATAGGTCACCAGAAAATAGAATGAGGGTAGAGAATGGAAAGCTGAGGGTTAATCTGGCAGAATCAGTAAAAAGGTTATTTGAAATTCTTTGAAAATGAATGGAAATGGTGAGAGCACATCATGGTGTTTGTGACTAGCAGAGCTATTATATGGGTATGACAGTGGTTGAAAGGGAAAGTCTAAGGACATGTATATTACTAGAAGGAAAGCTAAAAAATGCAACATGGGACTGTATAACATAGTGAAACCTCATGTAAAATATGAATATGGGTGATATTGCATATATAAGACTGTTTTTACAAAATATAAATACAAAGAAACGAGAGAAGGAAACAGAATAGCAGCTATGTATGGCAGGGGAAGCACAGAGAGATTGAGAGGTGATGAGTATTGTTTGGTTGTTTGATTTTTGTTTATTATTATTATTATTATTACTGGAATAATGAAAATGCTCTAAAAATGACTAAAGTGATGAATGCACAACTATGTGATTATACCAAATACCATTGATTGTATACCTTGGATGGAATTATGCTTTATTAATATGTATCAATAAAATTGATTCGTTTTTAAAAAATAGTTCATCTGGGAAGTATAGAAATGAACTGGAAAAATAGGAGGTGCTAAGTGGTGGTCAATGGTTGTTCAAAACTGAGAATTTAGAGGGGTGCGTTTATTAATAATAAGATATAAAGTAAAGCATTGGAATGGTTGGCTGAGATATAGTGGAGCAGGAGATTATTGCTGGAAAGGAGATCATGACACTGATCCAAAAAACTAGATTGCCACATGGTTGTTGAAGTGAGCAGGATTAGTTTAATATATAAAGCAAGGAAAAAACAATTATTAACAGATACTGGAATCTAAAGATAACTTTCTTATCAACAGAGCCAAAATAATAACAATAATTCAAATTTTAAAGTATTAAAACTATCATGCAGAATATTGGCATCCATTTTCCTATATCTTTCATTCAATACTCAGAATCATAATTCTTCTCCATAATCATTCCATACTTATAAAGAATGTCATTGTATCAGCTCACCTCTTCCATGTTACAATTATAAATACTCAAACTTGGGAAATGAAAGTATCCTTTACCAAAAATTTGCTTATTACTTAATAGAGGGTCTGCTAAATATGTTCATATTTCCAAATCTCCAGGGGCTACATTTCTATAAAATTACATAGTTTTTAAAATTAAATTTGTACGAGCAAAATGGACATGAATAAAGTGAATACATATCCTGGAAATTTACTAAATGGCACCCTGTATTTAAACTAAACAGGTTTTGATGAAGGTTTTAATTATATCAATTAATGAAATCTTAAACTCACCTTTATATTCATAATTATTGTCCTATTTTGATCAATTGAAGCGCTCTTAAATCCTTTTTCAAAAAAAATTCTTAAATTAATCATTTCAAAAGCAGAAGGCTTCTTTCTGGAGTAACTTCATTTTCAAATGGCTTATTTTCAAAACTCAAGATTTTTCTGAAAGCAATATTATTCAATATAATTTGTTTCTGTGAGTTTTAAAATGTTTAAATTTGTAAGAATTCATGATTAAGGCATTTGTAAGAACTGGCATACCCTCTAGAGTTTGGTGGCTTTAGGTACATTTGATGACTCAATTTGCATATGTGCAGGCCTCCAAAGAGAATTTCAATATTATGGTTTTGTGAAGGTTTATTATAGTCACAGCTAACAGGAAACCGAATAGAAACTAGAACTTAGGGGACTCATAATTAAAAATCAGGGAAATGTATACTGTATGCTATATTTGTAGATTATTACTGCAATGTTTGGAATTCCTAACACAGTCTAAGGAGTTCTGTAGCTTTTGAGCAACAAATGAGGTAGAGGAGAAATGTTTTCTGAAGTAACATTTACGTGTGACATAAAAAAATTAAGGTGGAACCAATGTTCTCTATCCTTCTTCCTCCACTGCTTCTATCTTTTTGCTAGGAGTCAGAGCCAACAAGGTGAAAGAAAAACCTTTCCTATGGGACACTTGTGGGATACTTTTTCCATTGCTCCTTTTTGTAGGTAAGTCTTTTCATCAACCTCAATACCATATTTGAAAGGAGTTTGAAGAGGAAAGAACCAGCATTCAGATCTACGTGCTTCAGTGTAGTCAATGTAGTAAAGTCACAAATATAATTTACACCAAAATATAATGTAGTCAAGTCACAAATATAATTTACACCAAAATATAATGGATCTGCAAAGTGTCTATGGCTTACCTAGCCTTCCCAAGCTGTCAACCCCAGGTTAATTAGGAAAAGTCACCAGTTTAAAGTGTAGTCTGATGCAATAATTTAAAAGTCCTCTTACCTAAAACTGCTCATTTACATAGTCTCCCCCTCCTCCTGATTCTCCCTCTAAAGTTGTGTGCAGGTATATGTTGGGAGATAATTCTGGGGAAAGGCAAGTGGTTCATCTATCATCATAGTCTTGTAGATAGAAAGAAGATGAATTCATTGGATCTAAATATGTCCTTTAGCTCCTTTAGTTATTGGGCAATGTCCCTGTCCATCTGGTCACTGGGAATACTGATGGCCTCTGATGCTAAAGTCTAGTGGGACCTGGGGTTCATTCTTTTGGCTCAGAAAATGCTCCTGGCTATGGTACCCAGCTCACTATACTCACCTTGGGCTCCACTTGAACCCTGACACACCTATACCCGTCCATGAAGTCATGTTACATTTCCCATTCAGCCTCTCTGGACACCCAGCCCCTGCCACAAAGCCATCTCACCAGAGTTAGCTGGCTTCCTGCAATAAGCAACCCTGTCAGACTCTCAAGTCTGGGTATGCCACAAGAAAAGTAAAAGTGACTCAGGACAACTACAGGTCAGAGACCCTTGGGCTAGTTACACTTACCACATGGCACCACAATACATACTCTAGTGTGACTGAGCAATATTAGGACACCTGAAAGGCAGCTAGCCTCCCCACAAAATCTTAAATAGGAAGCCAGCAGATAGAAGCCCAACTCTGTTTTATTGGGTTGACCTCACTTCTCAGATACTCATCTGATCACTTTGTTCTTCTCTCTCCACTGCTCCCTTTCTCATCCACAAATGCCCCTGGGCATGAAAAAACTAGGTTTTCTTTTATTCCTCCTATATCATATTTTCCTTCAACTGAAAAGTGGCTCTCTTACCATAAACTGAAAGTGTGGTCTCTACACCATGGAAAAATTCTATGAGAATGAGTCCCCCAGATTTGGTTGCCCATGTAAAAAAAGGAGGAACAAAACATTTAGAAAAGTCTCTCTTAATAGCTTCAGTTATTACAAGGATATTGAAAAGTATCTTTCCAAACAATGCTGTTATCTTGGTCCTTCATTTACTACCTTACCAAAGCAGCTAACAGCCTAAATCTCACTTTCCAACCCCAACCCCAGGCTTCTCCTTCTCTCCCCAACCTCTGACTCTACATTTCTAAGTAATAGGTTATCAACCTGAATCATTTTTAAGCTAATTTCTAATTTTAAAACTGGCTTTTTATTACAAGCAAACTGTATCTCAATGGAACTTTGCCCCTTTTTTCTTCTTTTTGTAGTTCAGACATATTTTAAAAACAAAAATTACTTTTTCTCATACAAAGCAACTTTAAAATGATCATTAACCAAGAAGAAAACGCTCTTTCTAAACCATCATCCTTTGCCTATGGTTGAATAATTTAAAATATCACTAAGGATAAGGCTATCTACCAAGCAAGCATATGAGAAGGTAGAACAGCAAGGCTGTAGTCAGAAAACATCAGAGAGAACTAGAACACAATGTGGGTCCATCATAAATTATAGTTAAAAAGGACCATAGAGATCAAAAAAAGGGGGGGGGGGGG
>JAQZBX010005092.1:0-38975 GCA_029593785.1 Cabassous unicinctus | reverse complement strand
TCAAGTTTCTCCCCTCGTGGGCCCAGGGTTCTGCCTTACCCTCCTTGGTTCTTGGAATTCTTCTCCCAATTCTAGTATCCAGCTTTAGTAATGGAACCCAAAGCTGTGTGATCTTGATCAAATTATTTCACTTCTCTGAACTTCAGTTTTATGTTGTAAAACAGCATTAATATACCTTGCAGGGCTGCTATGCAGATTACAGAAAATATATGTACAACAGATACCATTTCTCCCTCTTCCATGCTAAGGAACTCCAGTCTTGTAGAGAACAGCAATGTGCCATCCCAAGCAATAGCTCATTATTAATCTAAACAAATCATGCCATTTCCCCCCTTTCTCAGCCGCCCTTGAGTGAGTGGTAGCCATGTGACCCAGTTCTGGCCAATGAGACAAAAAGAAAACCTGTGTTGGAGAGGGGATATGACCCATGTGGTAGCTCTGAGAAAGCTTCTGCCTTCTTGATAAAGGAAAGAACAATAATTGGGCCTGCTCTTTCCCCTTCCTCCCATCCCCTTCTTCCTGCCTTTCTAGATATTGTATCTGACCATGAAACAACAAGCCCAAAGGAAACAACAAAATAACTGGAGAGATGCTGGCAGGGACTTTCCTGAGATGCTGACTTAATGTCAGCAACTACCTACCTTCAGATTTCCCCTTATTTAGAAAAAAAAACTCCCTATTTGCTTAAGCTTTCTGCTCTTTGCAGATGAATACATTCCTAGCTTAAACAAGAATCTAAGTATCAGGCATGCAGCAGCACTCACTCTTCCATATGATCATTTACCAGATATTTATTTAGTGGCTATTATGTGCTAGGCACTAAAGATACAGCAAGATGTAGGCAAGATGGCTGCTCTTAATGTTGAGGGACATGCAATAAGCATGTAAACAAATAAAATTTCTCATAGTGATACATACAAGGATGAAAATAAACTAGGGTAAAGTGATGGATGTGACTTGGGGTCGGGGGCAGAGTCAGGTGGAGAGACACTTTAGATAGGGTGCTTTTGGGAAGTAACACTTAAACTGAGACTTGAATAATTGGATAAGCCAGTAATGCAAAGATCTGGGTAGAAAGGTGCTACTTCAAACAAAAGGAAAGCAAGTGAAAATGCGCTGGGACAGCACATAAGAATGGGAGAGAAGGCCTGGAGTATATAAAGTGAGTATGGAAGAGGGTAAAAATGAGATGGGAGAGGTAGGCAGGGGTCAGGTGATGCAGAATCTGAGAGGCCATGGTGAGACATTTGAATTTCATTCTAAGAGTAATAGAAAGTTACTGGAAGGTTTTAATTAATAAAAGAATATCTAAACCCATTTAAAACAAACACAGTAAAATAATACTAGTTCAACTAGCTCAAGTAACTCCTTATGATTTTAATCCAAATAACTATTGCAAAGTACTTATTACAATTATACTTATTTGTTTACTGTATGTCTCCCTTAGTAGAATGTATGCTCCAGGAAAACAGAATCCACATCTTTCTTGTCACTAAATCCCTAGAGCCTAATACAGTATCTTTTAGATAGTAGAGGTTCAAAATATATTTTGTCAAATGCAAGAAATTCAATGAGAAATTTCAAGAAATCCTATGCCAGGCACTGTACTACATACAAAGTTAGAATCTGTCCCTGCATTCAAGAAGCTCACAATCTACTGAGGTAGACCAATATGTAATCAATCAAGAATTGGGAAGGAGATGTGGCTCAACCAGTTGGGCACCAGCCTACCACATGGGAGGTCCCGGGTTCAGGTCCTGGTGCTTCCTAAAGAAGACGAGCAGATGCTGCGCCCACCACAATGAGCTAGACACCTAAACAAGCAGATGCCACAAGCCAGCAGATGCCGCAGCCTGTAGGGAGCAGATGTGGTGTAGGCAGTTGGGCACTTGCCTCCCATGTGGGAGGTCCCCGGTTCGGTTCCTGATGCCTCCTGGAGAAGGCAAGCAAACGAGCAGACAGACAAGAGAACCATCTGGGGGAGGTGGGGATAAATAAAATAAATTAAATTAAAAAAGAATATAATGTAACAAATGCTGCACCAGAAATATGAACAAATTCTGTAGGAACAAATGGGAGAAAATGAATTAATTCTGCTTAAAGGTAGGAAAAGTATTAAGGAAGTTTTTACCAAGAAAGTAAGAAATACTTATTTCTTTGGAATGGATGTTTGTGCTAAGAAAGAATATTTACATCATGTTCTTTTAATTTTATCAGTTTTATTGTTCAATAGAACTTATATTGTAGTGATAAAAATGTTTATATATTAGTGTCACACTATTTCAAGACACCTTGAAAAAACCTTATTCTTAACAAAATCTTTTAGAATCTTACCTATATTTTTGTTGTTATGTAAACAACTTTCCACATCTGAAAGTTAAATTCAAGGCTATAATATTAGTAATATTACTATGCTGGCTATATATTACAGGAAAATCTATTGTGTTCAGCTTTCTTGCCAGCTACCATATATTAGTTATAATGATCATCATAAAATTTTCATTTATTATATACTTAGAAGAAATCACCAGAATATTTCATGCTCTCAAAAAACCTTTGGGGATTCATTACCTTACTATGTAGCGAAGTCTCATATTCCATCAAGATAAATTAATATTTTTTATGTTTCAGTTAACGAATAAAAGTATTCTTCATTTTTAAAAAACCAGTTTTATAAGCATCCTAAGCACATAAATTTAGTTGAATGGTGCCATCTGGTGACATAAATCCTGAAGTAAATATACAAAGTCCAGAGCCGAGAATGGCATCTAATCCTCTTAAAGACCAAAGTGTCAAATTTAACTTAAATGCTTGGTCCTGCCCGACATGAAACATGCAACTAATCACATTCATTATATGGCAGTTTAACAAAGGGAATTACAAGGATTGTTTTGGCCACATTTTATGCTTACCACTCTTGTTTCTCAAGCTCACCTTCAAACTTAAACAAGTCTTTGGAAAAGAGATATTTCTAATGTGATGCCCTATTCAACTCCTAGAGAACATTTTTAAAGCATAAATATCAAGAACATCTTGAACTCCTGCTTCAGTCAGATCCATTCCCTTACTCTCCTTCTGACCTCTATGAATTTATGTAATTTTCATTCCCTCAAATGCCACTTTTCTCAAGAAAGCCTTCCCTGATTTCACTGCTAAGGTTAAGCCTCTCGCTCATAGCATCTTCCACTTCTCTTTGAAGTGTTTATTACAATTATAAATATAAATTATTTATACAATTCTGTTTAATGCTTGCCTCCTCATTGTATATTGCAGTGCCTGGCACAGTGTTCAATAAACATCCTTTGAATGACTGAATGGATGGATGGGGAAAATGCCCTTCTCTATCGTCTCATTATCAAATCCTATCAGTGACAAGGCCCAGTTCAAGCTTGCATTTTATATATACACCTCTTTGTCAACATCAGTCTACAGTGATCCCATGGTTCTCTGATCTCCTGAAGCACTTCTAATCCAGCCCCCACAGTTTAGTTCCTGATTATATGCTATCTTGTACTTGTTTGCATGTGTGTGTCACCTTCCCAACTGACCTTAAGCTCCTTAAGGAGAAAGGTTTGGTCTTTGATAACACCTGTGTGCATATGCCTGTGTTAAATAGGTAAACATTTTGTAAATATTTTGTTAATTACTATTATACTAGTGTAGTAACTGGAATACCTACTGTATAAGTCAGCCAAAGAGGTGCTGATGCAAAATAAAATCTGCTGGCTTTTATTGGGGTAAAATCTTACAGTTACCAGGACCTAAAGAGTCCAACTCAAGGTTGCTTTCTCACCAAAGTCAGTTGCCACGTGTTGAAGCAAGATAGTTGCTGATCTCTGCAAGGGTTCAGCCTTCCTCTCTCTCAGCTACAGGCTGGCATAGGGCTTGTCTCTCTTCCTGGGGCTGCCAGATCAAAGTTCTCTTGAGACTCTTCCATGTCTTGACAAAGTTCTGTCCTCTGGCATCTATGAAGCTCTCTCTTCCCATGTATCTACTTCTGTGTGTCTTCCTGAGTATCTGTTTATATAGCCCACGAAGGGGGTGGGGACTTAACCTGAGTTACTCCCTACCGACATGGTTAAATCAAAGCCCTAATCTTAACATAATTTAATCAACGACATCTCAGCTGAATCTAATACAATCAAAGGGGATCATGCCCAGAGGAACAGATCAGTTTAAAAACATAATCTCTTTTTTTGGAATTCATAAATAATCTCAAACTGCCACACCTACCTTGCTTTTACTTAAACAGGTATTGTAAACAAATAAGCAGGAATTCTTATACTCTAGTATATACGAATTTTTTATTTTATTCTTTCTTTTTCTTTTTCTTTTTTTAGCATATAAAAATTTAACACTCACTGTTTCAACTTATTTGAAAGTCCCTGACTTGTAGTAATTTATTTGTTTCACTGGAGCACATGCTTTGAGGTTGTGAGTGGCGGCAACCACTTACCGAGTAAGTGAGCCTCTGCTCGGCTCAACAGCAGCATCTTAAAGCAATTTGGCTGTTCTCTATGCATAGTAGTGCATAGGTGGAAACTATCATTAAATATCCAAAGGGAATCAATTAAATGTTTCAGATATGCTATTATATTTTAAAAAGAAAATTAGATGCCATAATGGTATTAATGAATTTATGGATTCTCAAAGTACTCAATATATCCCAGAATAATGGCTCACTATACTAGTTAAAGATAAAATCAGATCCTTATAAAACCCAAGAATGATGAAATGTCACTGTCATATTCTCCAGTTTATTAATAATACTCACATACTATTTTACTTTCCTTGAGTGGCCAAATATCTAAACATTTGTAACACATGCTCTCAAACTTTAGCATGCCTCAGAATCACCTGGAAGGCTTATTAAAACACTGTTTGATGAGCTCTACTTCCAGAGTTTCTGATTCAATAGGTCTGGGGTGAGGCCCAAGAATTTGCAATGCTAACCACATCACTAAGTAATGATGGTGTTGCTGGACTGAGAACCACACTTAAAGAAACTCTGCTTTAGAGGATTAAAGCCAAGTTGTTCCAAATTCAAACTGTGTGGGATCTCTGATCCATAAAAAAAAATCCTTTGACTTTATGATCAGGTCACAAAAATTATACATTACAATTAATGTAAGACCAAAATAACCATGAGTTTTCAGATAGATGTTATTTTGAAATAAAAATATTCTACTAGAATCACTATATTAGGAAAATAAAATGTCTACTCAAAATAAAATGTGATTTAAGAACTCAAAAATACTTATTTTACAGTACTTATCACCATTATAACTAAATAACTAATTGCTTATTTAATGTCTCCTTTCCCCACTTATTTCCCTCATTTGCCCATAAGAAGAAGGAATGTCCTCTATATTTTATTGTTGTAACCCTAGTGCCTAGAACAATGGCTACCACTTAATAGATATTTTTAAAATAATTGTTGAGTAAATGAATAAATAAAATTTGTTGAAGGCCTATTGTTATTAAAGTTCTACATACTAGGGGTACAAATATTAATTAGATATAAGCCCTACCCTCAAGCTACTCATAGTCTATTGAGGGGACAGAAATATATTCAATTTATCACAAGATAATACTGTGATAAGTACTTTATGGTAATATTAACAAAATGCTATAAGACATAATAAAAAAACTGGTTAAAGCTGCTACCAAGTAGGGACATTTTGCAAGTACCAATATGTAGTAAATCTGCTGTATCACTCCTATTGCTAGTAATCTCAAGTATCCATAGGGTATTATGTTAAGTTTTATGGAAATGAAAAGTATTCCCATTAATACAAAGTCTAACAAGCAAAGTTTAGCAACCTCCATAAAGCAGGATGAGCAATTTTCCTAATGTCACTACTGACAGGGCTTAAAGGAAAGTATAATTTTACTGCCCATTCTTTTCCAAATCTTTCCAAAAATTTCATCCTCAAACACTGGTGTGAAATAAGAAAGAATAAAATTAGACAAACAATTGCAAGGTGGTGGGAATGTGGAGAAGGATGGGAAAAATAAAATTGATGTGACCTATGGACTGTGGTTGACAGCAATACTGTAATACTCATGCATCTATGCCAAAGATGTGCTGTGTTAATAATGGGGGAGTATGGAAAAAGTGTGCCAAATGTACACTAAGGACTATGGTTGGTGGTAATTGTCTGAAGATATTATCTCATAATCTGTAACAAATGTTCCACCACGGTGTAGTGTGTTGGTGAAGTGGTGTTGTATGGGAATTCTACACATGTGCATGATTGTTTTGTAAGTTCACAACTTCTGCAATAAAAATATATTTTAAAAATAATAACAGGGTAGGTTGGGAGAAAAATACACCAAATGTAAGATATGGACTATAATTAGTAAGATTTTGATGATATTCTTTCATACTTGTAGCAGGTGTCTCACAACAATGCAAGGTGTTGAGGGTGGGTTGATGTAGGGGATTCCTGTATGATGTTATGCATGTTTGTTTTGTAAGTTCACAACTTCTACTATTTACTTATTGTTTATGTATGTTCATGTATGAATGATATACCTCAATAAATTTTTTTAAAAATTAGATGAACAAGGCTAACAATATTTTAGAAGGGGTTGAAACTTTAAAAATATATACACATAGTTCTTTCCATATTTTGTATACGTAATGACTAAAGGATAATACATAAATTTTAATGATATAAAAATAAAGAACATTTGTGTTAAATAACAGAAAATGAACTGACACTATTACATCATTAAAGTATTTTTCAAAAAATAATTAGGATGGCAACATAAATCTTTAACTTTTCAAAGTGGAACTAGAAGAGAAGTATAAAAATAATAAAAATGTTCCATCTAGCTCCTAACCAAATGATGAATTACAAAAAGAAAAATAGAGTGCCTTGAAAATTTTAATATTTTGCCTATACTAAATAAAAGAAAACTCAATTATTTTCTAAAACATCATCAAATTACAGTTCACTGATATTCAAATTCTGGAAAGTGTTAAGAATATGATCATCATAAGACTTAATTATCTATTGGATAAACTTTTTCTTTTATATTACCACAAGATGTCACCCTAAGCCTAACAGCTAAATGTACAGCTTATAATATATTCCTGTTTTAGGGTTTTGATTTTATTTTTATTTGATTGATTTTATTTTTCAGGAGACGGGGCTACATCTAAGTGTTAACTTCAAAGAAAGTAAAGTGTCATTTTCCACTGTCAGATATTGGTAAATGGAAAATCAAAACAAAGATGCAGGGGCTCTAGAAGCATAGAGGAAGAAATTAATTAAACAGATCATTATTCTCCATGCTTACCATATACCTTGCTATTTATCTTAAAAGCAATGTACTTTTATCATTAGGTATGGGTTTTTTGTTGTTTTTTTTTGTTTATTTTTTCAGAAGGTACCAGGGACTGAACCCAGGACCTCGTACATGAGAAGCAGGCACTCAACCACTGAGCTTCACTTGCTCTGCTTTACCATTACATTTTATATTCTTCTTTAATTTTCTTCATTTAAAATTTTTTCTAAAATGAGCATATATTACTTTTATAATCAGATAAAGTAATATTTTAAAAATTAAAAACACATGAATAGACATTTTTACAAAGAGGAAATACAGATAGCTAAAAAGCACATGAAAATATGTTCAATGTCACTAGCTATTAGTGAAATGCAAATCCAAAACTACAATGAGATATCATTTCATACCTTATAGAATGGCCACTATTAAAAAAAAAACAAAAAAAACTGCAAGTGTTGGAGAGGATGTGGAAAAATAGGAATACTCCTTCACTGTTTGTGGGAATGTAGAATGGTGCAGACTCTGTGGAAGACAGTTTAGTGGTTCTTCAGGAAACTAAGTATAGAATTGCCGTATGATCCAGCAATCTCACTGCTAGAAATATATTCAAAAGAACTGAAAAGTACACTTAGTGACATGAACTGACATTTGTACACTAATGTTCATAGCAGTGTTATTCACAATTGCCAAAAGATGGAAACAACCCAAGTGTCCATCAGCTAATGAATGGATGAACGAAATGTGGTATACACATATGATGGAATACCATTCAGCTATAAGAAGAAATGAAGTCGGGATGCATATGAAAGCATAGATGAACCTTGAGGACATTATGTTAAATGATATTAGCCAGACACAAAAAGACAAATATTGTTTGGTCTCACTAATAAGAACTAAATACAATGAGTAGACTCATGGAGTTAAAATCTAGAGTGTAGGTTACTAGAAGATAGAATGAAGGTTGAGAAGGGGGAGATTATGCTTAATGTCTGTGGAATTTTTAATAAGGTTGACTGTAAATGTGTGGAGATGACAGATAATGCTAACACATTATAGTGAGTATAATTAACACTCCTGATTTATAAATGTGATTGTAGCTGAAAGGTGTAGTCTAGGGTCGTAAATGTCAGTAGAAAGAAAGCTAGAGGATAAACTTGTTATTGTATAACATGGTGAACTTGGTGGTGGATGAGGAATGTGGTTAATAGTACAAATACAAGAATGTTCTTCCATGAACTAGAACAAATGTACGTCATTGTCAAGAATATGGTGATATATGCAAAAAGTAGTTAGTGTAATTTATGGACTATAGGTAACAGAAATAATTATAATAGTTTTTCATCAATTACAACCAAAGTACTATATCAATGTCATTAGTCGACACTAGTGGGGTATAAGGGAGTATGGGTTTATTCTTTTTGGAGTGGTGAAAACATTCTGGGGTTGACTGTGATATACCTTGTTTGGATTGTACAAAACATAGGACTGTATAACACAGTGAACCCTGTGGTGGATGATGGACTATGATTACAAATATAAAAACATTCTTTCATGAATTATAACAAATGTACAATACTATTACAAGGTGTTAACAACAAGGTGATTTATGGAAAAAATACACCTAATGTAAGCTATGGACTATAGTTAGTAGTAATATTTTAATATTCTTTCATCAATTGTAACAAAGGTACCAGACTAATGCAAAATGTCAACAATAGTGGGGTATATGAGAATGTTCGATTTTTTGCATGACTTTTCTGTAAACCTACACCTCTTCTAACAATAAAAACAAAAAAAGAGATATCTTTTCCATCATCTTCCACCTTATTATCACAGAACCCATTTACAAAATGCTATTATGCATTAAAATATCTGTCACATTTATGTAGGCAGAATTCTGCCCTCAAAGACGATACCACCTAAGACATACTAGTGTTTCTTAAAAGCATATGATAGACAACAAAGGGAGAATAGTATTCCTCTTCCAAGTGAT
The DNA here is from genome assembly GCA_029593785.1 of Cabassous unicinctus. NCBI lineage: Eukaryota > Metazoa > Chordata > Mammalia > Cingulata > Chlamyphoridae > Cabassous > Cabassous unicinctus. The sequence goes on along the minus strand of JAQZBX010005092.1, from coordinate 29,683 downwards.
GCTTTCCATCTGCAGAAAGAAGACTTGATTTCCTTATCACATGTAAATATTAAAGTACAATCTGCAAAAACAGTATTTTATTTTATTGTTCACTTGTATTGTATTTTCTGCATTATGAGTCCCTTCTATAGCTGCAGTCAATTGAGATTCATGCAACATATTATTTCAGTGTATTGGCTTTCTGAATCTCAGAAATATAGGTGAAGCTACTATCTTCCATTACGCCTAAGGAAAAAACTGGGAGTTGGCTCAAATAGAAAGCAAATTATAGACTATAAACAATGTCCTATTTATCAACGGCTTCTTAACTACCCTTTTATATTAAAATAACCCCCATCAGGATGCACGGGGCTATATGGCTTTTCTTCTTTTGTGTCCTTAAAGAAAATGCACACACAAAAATAAATAAATAAATAAATAAAATTTTAAAAGAAAATAAAAAATTAAAGAAAATGAACAGTGGGACCACTCAGACATTCAATAATAATAAATGAATAACCAGTGTTTACCTACCCACATAGAATTCAATAGACAAGTAACTTTTGTCTTATAATTTTTCTCCACTCTTTGCACTCTGATTTATCCCAAAATGACTTTTGCCAAAGCAAATCTATCCATTCAAAGCTGAGCAGCAGGATTACTTACATAACAGCCTTTTACAGATTATTGTTGCCTCTCATTTTATTAGAGAAATCAACTACAATATAGACTCTAAGCCAAGATATTTATCACTCACTCAAAATAATGGCAAAATGCAATTTTTGTCATCTATTTGTCTTTTTATTCTCTAGTTAATAGTGTTGCATTACCAAATGATGACATTAAAAAGGACAGTCAAATTATCTAAAACATCCAATAACACTCTTCCTATATCAAGCTCTCAAAAGCTTAAGCCCTGAAAAGACTGTTAGCCTTACCTAAACACATCATACAAATCTATTTAGATAGGTTGCAATTCAGTTAACGGCCTTTACTAATTATCAACTAGATGTAGGGAACTGTACATAAAATAATTGATTTTTAATTGATAAATTTGTAGTTTAAAAATGTTCTATAAAATACTATTCTCTAGTGACAGGGTTTATTTAAATTCTATAAGACTAAATTCAGTTATTTTTATTTAATACCAACTAAGATGAGTTCAGCTATTTGTGTCATTAATTCTTACCAGCCACAAAAGAATATTTTAAGGAAATTAATTCACAGGCAAAATACTATAAAGCTTTTTACTTCTATTTTTATTCAATAAACTGGTTTTCAAACTTTCAAAATTTAATGTTTTTTAAATTTATATTCAAACTATAAAGTGGGGAGCATCAATAAGTAAAGACATTTACTTAAAAATCATAGATAAAACATTATTAAGATTAATCCTTATAAATTCCCATTTTTAGATTTTGCATCTATAATCACCAGTCCTGAAAAAGGGAAGATAATGTCTAGTAAACTCAGGTTTTTTTAATGTACTGTTTAGTTCCAGTAAAAGATCCAGTAAAATTGAGTGGTTTTTAAAATTGTTTAGTTAGTTGGCTGTTTTTGTTGGAGGCAGGTATTCATTTATTTATATCTTTTGCTAATTTATTTTGCCTCTCAAAATATTATCAGAAAAGATTTAAAAGCTCTCTGCATAAATGCAAAAGATGTATGCATTCAAAACATACATAATTAAACCATATCATTGATTTTCTTCACAATTTTTAATAAATGAGAATAAACGTAGAACTAAACATTACGAAGTTAGATTCATGCCAAACGAACAAGAATCCCCAACCTTTGAGTTTTCATCAATAAATTTTTCAATTGTGGATCATAGACTTTCCTAAGAAAACCAAGAAAGACGAAGAGAACTTTTTTGTATTTATGTTTAAAGAATACAGTACAAGAACTTTGATTTTAGCTAAATAAAATATGACTCATCATTTTTGTTTTAGGCAACAGCTTCCTTCCCTAACATATTTGTCCTCAATTTTTTTTCTTTTTTTTTTTTTTAAGAAGGTACCAGGCATTGAACCCAGGACCTTATACATGGGAAGCAGGCGCTCAACCAATAGAGCTACACCAGCTCCTCTTTGCCTCAATTTTTTTTTCAACAAACTACTCAGGTTTTAGTCTAGATAAACTTTTCTTCCTATACAAAACATTCTTTCAAAAACCTCTCCTTTATTTACATTTGTACAGTTATTTTTTAAAGTTAATCTTAAATTTAAGAAAAAAAAGTATGTGGAGAGTCTTTCCTTCAGTATCAAGGAAAACTATTCCAGTTTGAAATTTAGTTAACATCAGGTTTTTAGACTACATTACTCAAACTATTAAGCCCAATTCTGATCATTACAATGATTTTTTTTTTGTCATACATACCTAGCAAAGCTTGGAATAAACTGCTCTTAAAGACACCCATCACCTTTTTAACAGCATTTTTCAACTGCTGCTCCTCTGGTTTCCTTAATTTTTTGCAGTATTCTTCCAGTAATGATAAAGCTCTGTCAGTATCTGAAAAACATGATTTTAAAGTTCTATCTTATTGTCTTAGAAAAATAGCAAGCTAACATTAAACTATTCTATAGTTATGGTTCTAATTTCACAACACAAAATAACTTAATAAAATAATCATAAATTCCATAATCATATGAATTGATAATTACACTCAACTCCTAATTTTAAGAACCCACTTTTATTTCTGTGACCCTTCTCTTCCAAAATGATTAGCAACTATGAAACAAAACAAAAGTCCTCAATGTAATGTAGGCCAATAGATGTTCACATAGTAGTTGTGATTCTCACTTGTCAGAATAACTACCTTAAAATATATGACTTCCTGCAAAATAATATCTAGATTCCTTAACATGACCTTTGTGGCTACCCTCCCATGATATGTTCATAACCTATAATTTCAGCTTTATTTCCCACTATGTACCCCAACCCCAGACCCCCCACTACACACACACACATACACACACTTTTTCTCACCTCCACTTTTCATTGTTCTGCCTATCCTCTGAACAGAAATGTCCTCCCCTATACCACCACATCCCCCTAGAATCAGTGTGTTATACTGAAAAGAGTTTTTTGTCAGCCTTTTGTAAGTTACCTAACTTCTTGAGCTTAAGTTTCCTCACAGGTATTAGGATTAAATGAGACAATTAAATGTGCAATACTTAGCACAATGTCTAGAACAGAGAAAGCAATCAATAGGTCAACTAAAAACCTACCTTCTTTTAATTTTGACCCAACTCAAATGCTTTCTCCTCCATAAAGCCATCAGTGCTTACTCCAGTTAAAATTAATCACTATCTCCCCTTCTTCCAAACCTTTTTGCCTACTCAAATACTGTAGGCATCCTTAACATATACTGTATTATATTAGTTTCTTAAATACATCTCTTCATTCCCCACAATACAAAATATCCTTTAAAAAGTCACCAGAGTGACTGCATTTACGTATAGTAAGTTTCACTTGTTTTGGATTTTAAAAATTCTCTCCTCCTTCCAATTTACCACTTTGACAAATATACTAAATGTCATTTATAACAATAGTTCATGTATAATGAGCACTTTATTTCATATTTTCTCCTTTCTCCTGAACCTTCCTATGCTTCTTCCTTACTTCCACTCTCAACTGATTATTTTGCTTCCTATATCATGGGAAATCAGAAGAAAACTTCCATAAGCTCCTAATAACTCCCAGGGACTTAACTTGTAACTTTATCCATATATCTGCCTTCCCATCTGTGATTATGGATAAAATATTTGTGTTTCTATCTAAGGCTAACTCCTCTACTTGTGTGCTGGAATCAATCCTCTCTTGCCTACTCAAGGACATTCCTCCATCAATGGTCCCTCTAAACCCTGTATCATCAATTGTTCTCCTCCCCATTCAATCATTTCCATCAGCATACAAATAAACTTTAAAATCAGTGATTTTTTAAAACATTCTTTGACCTTCATTTCTCTCCAACTAATTATAGTACCCATTTCTCTGTTCCCCTTTAGGCAAAACTCCTTGAAATACTACCTCCACTTCCTTTCCTTGCATTCTTTCTTAAGACTGCTCTGATTGGACTTTTCTTTTCTGTAATTCCACTAAAACAGCTCTTTTAAAGATCACCTATGATCTCCATATTTCTAAGTCCAATGGTCAATTCTCAGTCATCTCACTTGACCCAGCAGCAGCATTTCATACTGTTGGACGCAATACATTCTAAAACATTTTCTTCACTTAGGCTCCCAGGTTGTGGTGTGCTGGTAAATATTTAAACACTTGCTTTCCAGGTTAAGACAAAAAATGTGTATATCTAAACATATATATAAGTTTATTATAAGTTTTACTGACATAAAGGATGTGCAGCACAAAATCTACAAATAATAATAAAATATGCAAAACTTTTTATTGGAAATTTCAGATAGTCAGTTAACTCTCAAGAATACTTTTGTGGATTATTGCCAAATTTTTGCAATAGTGGACAACTTAGAAGTTCTAACATAGAAGTTGGTTGAAATTCTGTTACATTAATGAATAATATAAAAATGAAACACTAAAGATGGCCTATGTGAAAGCCTAACTCCTTCATCCATAACATGAGTGATTTCTTTCCTGAATCAGAAAATAATTTTTGAATAGTGGAAGAATAATTCCTCAATTTTTGTGCTAATCATGATGTAACAGCTACAGACACAACATACTTTTACCTTGTACTTGCCTTTTAACATTTTCTCTATCACTTTCTTATTAACAAATCAATGAATCAAGCCCTGACTTGTAGCATTTGCCAATTTTCAAAGTGTAAATACTCCCACCAAGTCCAGTTTGAAGCTACCAACATGACATCACTGAAGATGGACCTGAGAAGAGATGCACAGCAACACATCATTCTATATTTTTTCTACCATACAGATAAAATAGAATTAAATAACCTCAAGAGCATAGGTGGTAGTAAAATATGGAAGAATAATCAGGATGTGATGAGTTGAGTACTTATTACTTTTATTTTCAATATAACATATTCAAGCTTACACAATTAATTTTTAAATGGCTGTGTTTAATAACCAGTTTGCTGAAAATTTAACTATAGCCTCTTGTGGGCTGGTTTGAGTCAGCTCTTGCACACCACTTTTCCAGGGCAATACTCTCTTCTTGGTTCTCCTACATAATACAGATGTCCCTTCTCCATCACTTTTGCTGATCCCTCTTCATTTCTCAAACCTCTAAACATCCTCTTCCTTCTATTCTTACTCCCTAGGTAATCTTATCTAATCTCCTGGATTTACATATTATCAATTCTCTCAAGATTCCCAAATTTATATCTATAGCTCAGACCTTTCCCCAGAATTCCAGACTCATATCCAACTGTCTATACAACACTTCCACTTGAATGTATAATAAGCATCTCAAATAGACCTTGTCAAAACCGAACTCCAGCTCTTACCGGCCCACCCACCCACAATCTGTGTCTCTTGCAATGTTCTCCATCTTTCATCCTTTCAGTTGTTCATGCCAAAATCCTTGGAGTCATCATTCATTCTTCTCCTTCTCTAATTCTCCACATCTAATCCATCAATAAATCCTCTTGGCTCTAACATTAAATGATATAGAGACTCCTGTCACTTTTCACCACCCTGGTCCAGGCCAACATCATCTATCTCCTGCATTATTGCATTGACCTCCTGCCAGTCCCCATACTGTCACCTTTGCCCTCCCAAAGCCTTGTCTAAGAGCAGCAGCCAGAAAGGTCTTTTTAAATCACAAATCAGATTATGTCACTTCTCCACTTAAACCTCCAATGATTCCCTACCTCACTCAGAGCTAGACTACCTCTCTGACTTCAGTTCTTACATGTCTTCTCTTGCTCAATCTACTCCAGACACAGTGGCTTCTGCTCTTTCCCAAATAGGCCAAGAACTCTCCTTCCTCGAGGTTTCTGTATTTGCTATTCTGCCTGAAACATTCTTTCCTCAGATATCCATGAAGCTTGCTCCTTTACTTCTTTCAGATCTCTGCTCATCTGTCACCTTATCAGTGAGGCCTACCCTAATAATTCTACATAAAATAGTAAACCTCAAACTTATTCCCTTGAAAGAAAAGAGAATTTCAGTAGGCAGAGATGGAGGGAGGAGGATATTTGTGTAAAAGATGGTGACATGATCATATGGTAATACATTTGCATAGAACATTAATTCTTAAAAGTGATTTCATATTCTACCTGCTGGAATTGTGACTGCCCTTTTATGCTTTTTTTGATTACTAATAATAATCACCATCTGGAGTCAAAACTATTATGCCCTTCATCTCTCTCTGCTTATTTCTGATTAATAAAAGCTTGAGCTTGAGGGTAATCTAAAACTAGAGACCCTATGAAAAGATGATAATTTAAGCAAGAAAAGACAAAATGACAAGCACCCTGTTGTTCAAATCAGAAATCCCTAGCCAGTTCGCCACAAGTTGAATAAATAGGAAAGTTGAGATAATTATCCAAGTAATTCAGGACTAATCTTTTAATTAATATTCAAGTAACAAGAAATAAGTGGGGAATTTATTCTTAATGGCCTCAATTCTCCCATTTTCTTCACTAGAGGAAGTCTGTTTTTGCATGACTTCTGAATCTACTAAAAGAATGAAACTAAATTTGGATTACCTGAGGGCAGGCACTAGAGGAAAAAGGCAAGGCAGGGATCTTTTTTTTTTTTAAATAAAAATTTACTGCATGAAATATCCAATCCAAAGGAAATAGTGAAATGTTGCATAACTGGAATTTTAGGTAATCATGTGACTCTTAGTTAAGGCTCAACTCTATTGTATTCGGTTTAAGAATAGCATTGCCAGAAAGCTATAAATAATTTGGGACAGCAATTTAAATGTGAAACAGTGAATGACAATAGTGCTAACAAATGAACTTTTAGAAAGAAGAAAAGGATGATACACAAAATTATTTGCTATGGCTGAAATAAAAGGAAAAATTATAGAACATATGGTGGTATCGTTGGGAAAACTAATATCAAAGTATAATAGAGGAAAGGGTGAATTTAATAAACAAATCTTGGAAACCAAAGCATTTAGAATAGCGAAATTTCTTTACATAAATTTAGACAATGTTTTCACAGTTTAGAAAGAATTTTTACATTCATTAGCTTATGTGATGACTGAGAAGTCACATCATGCTTATAGTCATGAAATGGAAATTCATAGTGGCTTGTCCAAGATCACAGAGCTATTAAATAAAACATTTGGAGCTTAAGCCTAAAGCTTTGGATTCCACATTTAGTGTTCTCTTCACAATACCATCCTTAATCGTCCAGAAACAGAATTGGACATACTTCTACAGAAAGAAAGAAAAAAATAAAAATAAAAACTTGACCAAATAGATACAGGTTCCATCACTGAATTTTAGAATCTAGGATTGAGTCTCTAATTTTCACATGTGTTTATTAAAATAAAAATTCTATTCATAACATAAAATAAAAATTGTCCTACCGTTATACTCAAGTCTGGTAAATAAAGATAAGTTCTTTCATTCATTAAGCAAGAATTTAGTATCTACTATATTTCAGACACTGGGAACTCAACACTGAACAAGTTAGGCAATATCTTACCTTAACAGAGATTTTAGCACAAAAAAGAAAGAGAATTAAATAGGAAATTTCAATAAGGTAAAAATTAAAATAGAATATGATAATGTTATTAAGACATACCATGTGTCATGGAAGCAGATAGGTAAGTTGATTCCTTACAGATTTTGCTAACAATTTTGGTCTCTACCCAAAGAGGAATGACAGCTCATGGAAGATTTTTAAATGAGGGTGAGCATGACCATTTTTAGTTTTAGTTTTTGAAAGATCACTTTATCAATTAGAACAAGCAAGAATAGCTAGGTTTTCTTTTTTTCCCTCATACCATTTTTAATGAATACATGCAAAAGTTTTTATTACTAATTATTAGATATTATGACCAGCAAATAAAAATATTTTATTACCTAGTATTTAAATATGCTTACTTGTTGTTTTTGTTATTTTGCAAATTAAGGATATTCATATGAAAGTAATAACATGATGAATGCTGATAGAAAAGTTACTCTTGAACCAGATACTTAAAATTTTTTAATATTAAAATTTACAGTTCAAGATGATACTACAAAGGCATCAATGTATTACTAATAATATTAGCTAATATTGAGCAATGCTAAGCACTCTGAATAGATTACTTTATTTAATCTTCACAAGAACCCTAAGAAATGCTATTATACACATATTGCAAATAAGGAAACTTGACACCTAGAGAAAAGAAATAACTTGCCCAAGGCTTTACAACTGATAGTGTGAGCCAGGATTCAAAATAAGGTCTGTCTGGCACCAAAGACCATACATTTAAGTATTATGCCATATTACAATTTAATTTATTTGAAAAGGATCACAGTGTTTCTTTTTTCTATAATTGTCCTTAGCAATTACACTTTACCACTCCCAGCCCCTCCCCCAAAAAATTTTTTTAATATACTTCAATACCTGTTGATCAGGCTGTTTCCCCTGTTGAAACAAAAAGAAATCAGTATAGCAGGGTGGTGGGAATGTGGAGAAGCATGGGGAAATACAATTAATGTAACCTATAGACTATAGTTAACAGCAATACTGTTAACTATATTCCTGCATCAGTGCCAAAGATGTACTGGGTTAATAATATGGGGATATGGGAAAAAAAATATGCCAAATGTACCCCATGGGCCATTGTTAGTGGTAATAGTCTGATGATATTATCTCATCATCTGTAACAAATATTCCACAAAGGTGTGGTGTGTTGGTGAAGGGTTGTTGTATAGGAATTCTACACATGTGCATGATTGTTTTGTAAGTTCACAACTTCTGTAATAAAAATATACTTTTTAAAAAAGAGATCAGAATAAAATGGTAGATTTATATTACCACTGTTCAGATAAATCATACTTTGAAATTTTCTACAGAGTTGCTGGGAAGAAGAATGAGTAGCAATAGAAGGTTAAGTCGTAATAAATAGGAAGAAGATAGCAAATTACATGTTCAACTGAATATTGAAATATACATCATTCCAGTTGTAACAAAGTAGAAAAAGAAAAGGAAAGAATGAATAAAACTTGGAAATTAAGCAGTGGAAAAACTATATGGCCAGACTTAAAGCCGACCTAAAGACTACAATCATTTTCTAGACATTGGAAGGTATACAAATTTGTTTAGCATCATCAAAAGAGAAACAACACTCATAAGAAATGTTATCAGAATCTATAAAAAGCACGGCACTGTTACAGCATTTCCTGTCTGTGAGCAGATATGTCGTTGCTCACAGACACATCTGGGTAGGCTTGCTCCAGAAGCTGACGAGGACTCTGGACCCAGGCCACTGATGGAATAGGGAACAGATTTTGAACACAACTTTCCTCCTCCTTGGACCAAGAAAAAAGAATGTATTTTGATGATAAGCATTTGTGTAGCACTTTACTATTTACAAAACAATTTTCACATGGACTAAGTATTTTTATTTTTATTTGACCATCACAATAACACTAAGATATTATTAAAACAGTCATGTTTTAAGATGAGGAGGTTGAAGCTAAATCTGTTGGTTTGCTTTAGATAACTTAGCCAGTTAATCGTAAAGAATGGATTTTAACTTAGACTTCTGATTCCAACGCTAGGCTCTCTTCCACTGTACCATGATACCATTCATTTGTTCAAAGAACACCACCGCACTAAGACAGTGAAAAGAGCATTGGAGTAGCTTCTAGTCCTAATTCTATCACTAATTAGCTTTGTAAACTTGGGGAAAAAAACATTTAATTTCTGTGGAGTCTCATTTCCTCATCTGTTAAAAAAAAAAAAGTTAAAGTGATGTTCATATGCACTATCTTATTTGAAAAAAGCCAACATATAGTAAGGGGTGGGGAGACTATTAAATCTCCTTAAGAAAAAAAATCTGAAGTTCAAAATAACATGATTTTTACAGTCACTTAATAGAATCCTCATAAGAAAGCATGCAAACTCTCTTGTACATGTGGGTAATTGGTACTTTGAGATATTAATTTTTTTTCTCTTCCTAAATTTTGGTTCTGTACTTCATTGATTCAGAGGCAGTATGTGCCAGGACAGAAAACAGAAGGGATTTCCAGGTTATTCATGTTTTGCTTTCCAAATGCCTTAACTTCTTAGAATAAAAGAAGCGCTTGTCACAGAGGTAAAAGGGAGATTCACAGGTATAGGCAGAGAGAGAGACTTCTCCTAGCCCCTCCACAGTGTGGAAAGAAATTTTCTCTGCTGAGAAAAGGAGAAAGCAATCTTTCAATCCCAGGACAGCAGTAATCTAGGCTCTGCTTTTGGCAGCATCGCTTGGAATACAGTAAGGCCCCAGAGAGGAATGGCATCATAATGCACCCAGGCACTGTGGCAGGGGAGGACCATTTGTGTGGGGTATCAGTGATGGGGGATACATAGGAGGAGGTTCACCTGGGCATACATATAAAGCATAAAAATGTGTTCAAATGTTCATGGGGCATTGTCACTGTGGGTAGAGATTCACACAATAACTGAAAGAATATTGAATTTCCATCCTGGGGAGCTCTGCCACATTCTCTGATGGAAGAGCAAGAATCCCCCAAGTACAGAGGCAATGGCTAGTGAAGGAGGATGGTCCATTGACGGGCCCTTGATACTGATGACTGTGCATATGAACCCTTACTCTTGAAATTGAAACTTAGCATAGTATTATAGGGTGTCTAAGCTTTACCTCCTGAGAGCCTCCTTGTTGCTCAAATGTGGCCTCTAAGCTGAACTCAGCATATAAATGCAATAACTTCCCCCCAGAATGGGACATAACTCCCAGGGATGAACCTCCTGGCACCAAGGGATTACTACCAAGTACCAATTAGCAATGCAAATGGAAAAAGATCTTGACCAAAAGTGGGAAAAGATAAAGACAAATGAGTTTATATGGCTAAGAGACTTCAAAGTGAGTCAGGAGGTCATTCCAGATGTTACACTTATGCACATCCAGCAGGATCTCATTGACTGCCAAATTAGACACTACCCCAAATAGTGGGGCTCCTGAGAGCTCTGGAGACAGCCAGGGACTATGGTCAGGGCAGATAGCTTGGTGCCTTGTCAATGGGCCCTACTTTGGGGTTTGTGCTCCCCAGTGTGACAGAATTGGACTCATTTGTGGTTTACCTACACATGGCTCTTCAGTCCCTTCTGTTTGAACCTATAGTTGGTGCTGGAGTTGGTAGGTATACATTCAAGAGACTTGAATCTTTGGACTGTCCATGTGCCAGCTTTGGACTGAGCCTCAGCGGAGTTGCAACACCTACTCTCCAGTTCATTGGACTCACCCAGAACAATTAACAGGGAGGTGATGATGGACAACCACCATACCAAGGAACCGAGAGAGTCTACAACTGCAAGCAAGAGAGTCCCATCCATCGGCCATATGGGACTGAAGCCCCCTCTCAATTAGAGGTGGAGTGGGCATCACCATCCCAGAATCCTCAGGATTGGGGGAATGAATTATGGACTAGAGTGGACTTACTGGTATTCTACTATAGACTTATTGTGATTCTAGCAATGGAAGAACTTATATCATTGATGTGGAGACAGTGGCCACTGGAGGTTCTGAGGTCAGGGAGAGGGAAAACAGGTGTAATACGGGGGCATTTTCAGGACTTGGGAATTGTCCTGAATGACACTGCAATGACAGATACAGGCCACTATATATCTTGCAATAGCCTACAGAATTGGGTGGGAATGAATGTAAACTACAATGTAAACTATAATCCATGCTTCGTGGCAATGCTCCAAAATGTGTTCATCAATTGCAATGAATGTACCACACTAATGAAGGATGTTGTTAATGGGGGTAAATGTGGGCAGTGTGGGGAGCAGGGCATATGGGAATCCCCTATATTTTTATGTAACATTTATATATCTAAATATCTTTTTAAAAATAATTTTAAAAATTTAAAATAATGCACCCAGGCAACAGAAACACAAATTCTGGAAAAAATAAAAGTCCAGGGGGCAGATGTGGCTCAAATGGTTGGGCGTCCGTCTGCCATATGGAGGGACCTGGGTTCGATCCCCGGGACCTCCTGGTAAAATAAAAAATATATAGAGAGAAAAGGCACATGGGCTGCCAGGCTCTGTGTGCCGGTGAGCCGCCAGGCCTCGGGAGCCATGCAGCAAGATGACGACGTAACAGGAGAGAGACGCAGGGGAGAGACAAGACGAGATGCTCCGAAAACCAGGAACTGAGGTGGCGCTGGTGGCAGAACACCTCTCTCCTACATCAGAAGTCTCCAGGATCGAATCCTGGTGAAGACTGGAGGAGAAGGATGAGAAGAGATGGCAGGAAACAGATACAGAGAATTGCCCAGCGAATGGACACAAAACAGCAAAACGGGGAAGGGGGTGTTTAAAATGGATAAAGTAAATAAATAAATCTTTTAAAAAAATAAAAAAATAAAAAAAAATAAAAGTTCATGTCTTGAAAGTAGCAGATTGCTGTCAGACTAAAAAGAACTAAGCAGATATAACAACTTATGTCTCAGAGGTAAATTACTGTATACAGATGACCAATGACTAGAGTATACTCCCATTCCAGATGGAACCCTAACATAACCCCAGGCAAGTAGAGGAAACCTCAAGACCATAATTAGTACAATGCTGTGACTTGTGTTCATCAGTTGTAACAAATGTTCCACACTAATGAAAGATGTTAATGGGGGAAAGTGGGGGGGAGGGGTATATGAGAATCCCCTATATTTTTTATGTAACATTTATGTAATCTAAACTTCTTTAAAAATAAAAAAATAAAAATAAAGGATTGGAGTTATTTTGTCTAACACTTAAAGACTGAAAGTCAGAAATACAGTTGAATTATAGAAAATAGAGGGATATTTTTTACATATCTAAATGTTTTAGTCTGAGTCCAATTTAATGATTATCTGATCTCATCTCTTCTCCTAGAATCCAGGTCTTCTAACTATTGATCTAGGAGTTTCTTCCCAACAATAACACTGCTGTCTATGATGATGATGATGATGATGATGATGATGATGCTGATGATGATGATGATGTTGATGGAGGAGGACAGGGTGATGTCGATCAAGGCAAAGAAAATAGATAATGAACTAAAACATCATTTTACCACTCTTCATGTTGTCCAGTAAACTTCTATTGGTCTTTAGTATCTCACCCTAAATGTCACATCTCCAGAAATAATTCTGATCCCCCTAGATAGGGTCAGGTGCTCTTCACCTGTTTTCCATGACACTATGTGCTAAGCTTACCACAATATTGAAATTCTCTCCCTAACATATTTTAATCATCATAAAGGCAGAAACTGAGTATCATTTGCCACTACAAATCATGCCCCTAGGACAATTCTGGCAAATGGCAAGCACTAAATATTCCATAAAAATGTTTACTACCCATGAGGGATTTTAACTAGAACACAACCTAACAGGTTCATAGTCTTACCAATACTTTCAATGATAAAGATATCACAGCTATACAAAATGTTAGGCCTCCTACAGAAGCCTCAGAATCTTACCCTACAAGAGTTGGGCCTCAATAATTAGCAGGATATTGTATTCAGAAGAATGAGATGCATAATCTAACCCAAAGTCTTTGAAAGTTTAAGTTTAATCATTTATTTCACAGGACTTTCTTTATAAATAAAATAAATGAGGTCAGGAGAGGTGTTTCATAATGGAGGTGATTTGGCCACAATTCTTGAAATAGCTTTGAGAAACTTACTAAAAATTGAACCCATGCAGAAAGCTTACTAGTTGGAATTTAGAATGACTGACTGTACAGAAAAGACTGGGTAAAACTCATGATCCTTTGCTGACAAAGCAACCTATATTGAGGATACAGAATCCTCATGTCTTGACTGCTACAAATTCCCAAGCAGTAATTGCAGATGGAGGACAGGTCCTTTCCCCATCCACCCCCAAAAATGTTATGCATTCTCAGCCTTATACTAAAAGATATATTTTATGATCACTGACATAATGAAGTATACATTTAAAAAGAAGAGCATATAAAGACAGTATATAATAAGAAAGAGAATTCTTATAGTTTAGTGAATATATTGTTCTAGAAATAGTGAGGGATTGATTGATTGATTGGCAAAAGTATGAATAATTCTCTTAATTCAATGTTTTGAAATCCTATATTTTGGGTACATTTTCTCACTGCCTAGACTCCTCTACCCAAAAAAGTAACTGATAAGGAAAGATCAAATATTCTATCATAAATGGAGCATTCTGGTAATTTCCAAAAAACTTAGCAACTGACACATGCTATGGTATCAAGTTATTAGCATGTCATTTGCACACTTTCCCAACACATAAGAATTGTAAAATAAATAGAATTAACAAACATTTTAGTGCTATGCCTGTTGTTTGCTTCATAGCATATTCCTAATCAGTAGTTGAATTTAAAACTATTATTCTATTTCTCTCTCCAAAAGGCTCTCCCCTTTTATGCCTCAACTGATGAGTATTTAGCAACATCAACAGTCCACAAAAAATAACAAGTGTTGAAGAGGATATGGAGAAATTGGAACTAGTACATTGTTGGTGGGTAAAGTGGTGCAACCACTGTGGAAAGCTATACAGTGGTTCCTCAAAAAGTTGGAGAATTAGCATATGACTCTGCAACTCTACTCCTAGGTATATACCCAAAAAGGTGAAAACAGGGTCGCAAACAGATACTTGTATACCAATGCTCATAGCAGCATTAATCACAATAGCCAAAAGGTGGAAACAACCCAAGTGTCCATCAACAAATGAATGGATCATCAAAACGTGGTGCTTACACACAATGGAATATTATTCAGCCATAAGAAGAAATGAAGTTCCAAGACATGCTGCAATGTGGACGAACTTTGAAAACATTATGTTCATGAAATAATCAAGGTACATAAGGACAAATATTGTATGATGTCACTTATATAAGATATCTAGAAATAGTACATTTGCAGAAACAAAGTAGATTAGAAGTTACCAGGGGATGGGGGTAGGGAGAAAGGGGGAGATTTGCTTGGTGACTATAGAGTGTTTGTAAATAAAAATTTTAAGAGAGATAGAAAGAGATAGAGAGAGAGATGGGGGAAAGTTACCTATAAAGCAAAAACAAAAAAAAAACTTTTTTTAAGAATATGAACAAACGACGGAGCAGTAAAGAATTAGGGAGCAGCACCTTCTTCAAATTTTCTTAGATATTATAGCTGTAACCATTAACATGCAGTTTCCTACTAAAGTTCAGCATACTTGAAAGGTCTTTTTTTTTCCTTTTATGATTTAGAAATGGTAGTTTCATTGTGTTGAAGGAATAAGCTTTGGGTTTATTTAAATATATGAAAGCACTCCCAAGTCATAATTTGAGAGTAGCCAATGCAGGAAACCACTACTTATTAAATACATACTTTGTGACACTACATATTAAATACTTTACATTTTAATCTTATTTAATATCTCAACAATTGGTGCTGAGTTGTCTTATAAAGTTGTCATCAGTACCACCATCTTCTAAATTCTCCTCAGCTTAAAAAAAGGTGGGGGGCAAGCACCTAAGCCCCACCCCCAGAGAATACGATCTTATAGGATCTTATAGGTCTTGGCTGGACCTACATATATAAAAATCATCCCATGTAATTCCAACTCAAGTGGCCCAGGCTTTGAGGAAAAAGTGACCAGTGTTTTCTGCTTGTTGGGACACAAACACATAATGATTATTATATAGCATACTTGGAAAAACAGAGGAAGATACTCACAGCTGGCCATGAATTGGGAGGAAGCAAGAGCTCAGCATATTGGTAACCCACAGGTGGCATGCCAGTTAGGGAGTTCTAATATGAATGGGTGAGTGAACAGTATGTTATTCAGACAAACAATAACTACAGTTTCCAACCAAGCTGAGCTTTTGATAGGTTGGGAAGAAGTGGTTGGAAATTGTTCTCTCTGACAGGTATTTTTTGTGGTATGACTCTTTTGTGTTGTCAAATAATAATGAAACCATAAGCTTTCACAAACAGTTGGGCTGGGGGCAGGGTTGACGATCTTTGAGGAACTTCCCAAGGGTGCACTTGGAATAGAAGACCATCCCGCTTCTTTTGACGGGAGGACAAGTACAGATTTTCCTTGGAAACAACTTGGTAGATACACAGTGCAATTTAGTACCTCCCACATTTCTTACTTGCCAATATAATTTTCCCATCATCTTTTTAACCAGTGTAATGGTATGAAGCTGTAGGTACCCAAGAAAAACATGTTCTTAAACCTAATCCATTTCTGTGGGTGTGAACCCATTGTAAGTAGGAACTTTTGATGAGATTACTTCCATTAAGATGTGTCCCACCTCAATCCAGATGGGTCTTAATCCTATTACTAGAGTCCTTTATGAGAATGAAATTCAGACACAGAGAGAGAAACCCACAGGAAGCAAGAAGCTAGATCAATGGAACCCAGAAGAAAAGGGAGAGACCAGGAGATGCCCCCATGTACATTGCCATGTGACAGAGGAGCCAAGGATCACGAGCAGCCAGCCCCAGAACGCCACAGTCTTCAGGAAGAAAACATTGCCTTGATGATGCCTTGATATGTATGTTTTCTTAGCCTCAAAACCGAGCAAATAAATCCCCATTGTGTAAGCTGAACCATTGCATGGTATTTGCTTGAGCAGCCTAGGAAACTAAAACACCCAGATTCTACTGTTTTCATTAGAGGTAAAAGAAATGGAATAAAGAAAAATGCTAAGGGTCAATTTTAATATACATTGAACAAAAGAATGGTTATAATAGGCTTTCTTTTTAAGAGGCAACATTTTAAAAATATTTTTAATTTAAAAAATTAAAAAGAGTCTAAGACTTCACAATTTTCAATAACTCTCTTAGCCATAATCAAGATGGGGTAATTTTTAATCTAAAATAGAAGAAAGCTTTAGTAAACTGTCTATTTTTCTTTGAATTACAGAAGTTGCAAAAGTTTAAAAACTGCCTTTACATATCCATCTCTGGAAAGATTCAGTGTTTAAATCTTTTCAGTTTTTTTGGCTGGGGAAAGAAAA
Source organism: Cabassous unicinctus (assembly GCA_029593785.1). Lineage (NCBI taxonomy): Eukaryota > Metazoa > Chordata > Mammalia > Cingulata > Chlamyphoridae > Cabassous > Cabassous unicinctus. Next base: position 12,605 of record JAQZBX010005092.1, on the reverse strand, counting down.
TAAGGCTTTATGAAATGAAAAAGCATTTGGATATAACACTGGTATGCTGAACATGAAAGTTTAAACACAAATCTTGTAAAATGTATCCAAAAGGAACAAGATATCCACTCAATAAATTCAGGTACATATTTTCCCCTTTAGGGAATGGGAAAAAATTTCTTTAAAATTTTTAAGAAAAGCTAGAGATGGAAAGGGAGGATACCCAGGTAATGAACGACAAAGGCAAATTAGGGGGATACAACATAGAAGAAGTTAAGCCACAAAGTGCAGGAAACAGATAATGGAAAAAAGAAAATTTTAAATGAAGAAGTAATAAACAGAATGTGATTTTATATTCCTGTTTGGTCATGAGATGCATCAATTATATGGTTAAATCACACACAAAAATGTACATGACATCTATATACAAAATTATGTGACTATATGATGCTGTTGGAGCAATATCAGTTTATCAGGGTCACTTAGTCTGGGAAGAGATGTGAGATACCTAAAACCCAAAGAGTAGGCTCTGTTGATAACTACAAATGCACCTTTGAGTTTTACATTCACAACTTGGTACAGATCTCAACCCAGTCTCTTCGTTCTGCTCATCCTACCACTCATCACAACTGCTACTGTCTTTCTGACCTAGGCATCTATATCTCAGCCTCTGTATGGCAGAAAAAACAGGTGTAGAAATTATGACTGATTGTAAGGCTTGGTTTTGGAATGTAAGCAATACCTGTTTTATTCACATAGCTAAAATTAAAAAGTGTAACAATCAATGATCTCTAATTGCAGACACTTGCAAATATCTTGAACATGATGTAGAAGTCTGCTTTAGAGAAGGCAGGCTCCCAAAAAATCAGGGGTTCTTAACAAGGGTTCTGTGAGCTTGAATTGAAATTCAAAAAACATTATTCTTGTGGGGATGTATTGGTACAGGATTGATATATTTATTAAACAATACACAGTATAGTGTGGACTTAGTAAGAGGTCTGTGGTTTTCACCTGATTGGCAAAGGAGTCCATGGAACAAAAAAAGTTAAGAATCCCTGCAATAAATAATGGAAAGAACAGTGAACCAAGGACAAAGAAACTAGTTCCAGCACCACAACAAACTTGCTAGTTAAACTTAGCAAAGAGGAGTATGATAAAGAGCATGAGCTTTGTAAAAAGACAGACTTGGATATTAATTGCATTTCCACCACTTGGTAGTTATATGACCTTGGGCATGGGCAGAAAAAGGGAACTAACATTTTCTGAATATATTACTTTATGCTAGTCACTGTTAGGTACATTACATACATTTATATTATTTTAATTCTCTCAATAATGCAACAAATTAGTGTCAATCACTATTTTTCAAATAGGAGACTGGTGCCCAAAAAGGTTCAATAATTTTCCCATAATAGTAGAGATAAAATTCAAATACAAGTTTTTCTGACTCCAAGCCCATGGATGCTCAATTATCTTATCTATAAAATGAGAATACAAATACCTATTTTGTCAGTTAGTTCTGGGGAAAATGGGAAATATATGTAAAATATCTATCATTGCCTTATATATAATCATTTCCTTTTCCTTGCTTTGGACAAGTCACCTAACTAACCCAGTCTTCTCACTCATATCTAAGAAGCATTCTAAGGTCCCTTCTCCAGAGAGGAAAAACATAACAGAAATGACACTTTTATGAAATATACAGTCAACCAAAAACAAAGACATAATTAAAAGGCTGTGAGCCCAGAGGAAGAAATGATCTCATTTGAAGGGTGCCCATGAGACACATGACAACATCATATCTTAAACTTCTAATTACACACCATTCTTCAGCTTCCTTTAAAATAGAACTCAGAACATGAATTATGAAATCGATTGCATTTAACTTTCTGTACATGGTAAAAATCCATTAAATCAAGAATTCAGAGAAATAAAGTTTGCAATATAAATGAATAATGTTAGGTAGACTTCTTTATCATTTTAAAGAAGCTCTAAGATAATAGAATATTGAAAACACAGAAATGAAATGAGTATATATCTCAAAGTGTTAAAAGTATTGATTTCTTTCATATATTTGATTACAATAAAGAGAACAAAAAAATTCAAAAAGGAAATTGCATTATACTGAAAAATTCTGTTGAAGCACATTTTATCCTTAAAACAACTTTCTGCTGAAACAACAGGAAAGGAGACAATTATCATTAACTTATTTTTTATGTTAGCCCAACACGAAATCAGATCAGATTAATTCAAGAAGTCTTGTTCAAACAGCCCCTTACAATACACCATGATCTTGCTAATATGACATCTTAGATTGGACCTAAATTTGCACAAATTTTAATAGGTCAAAAATGACATATAGGCTCAGTTAGGAGCAATTCAAGTTACTATCATAGAAAAGAGAGTCATGAATGAAAAACAACTATGGGAGAGAAATCCCCAACAGAGAAACAGAAGAGTCTTCTGTTGATAAAACAGATATCTGTAAAAATGTGAAGAGACTGGGGTGGGAGAGGTATGAAGTAATGTCAAACAGGAAAACAGCAGTTAATATAGGCGGGTTGATTAGCTTCTCTATGAGCAATTATGAATAGCACCTGGAAATGGACTTACCAAGATGTCAGATCCATTTCCATTTCCAAACATGGTTGCATATTACCAATCAATCTCCTCTCTACTTTGACAACAATATACAAAATAAACACCAAATGAAAATTTATCTCGTGAAAATTTCACATTTTAATGAGAATATATTCAACAATGATAAACATTTAGTTTAATGGGAATAGTTATTCTTTAAAATTACATTAAGTCTAAATCTTCCATCATATCCACTACATTTAACAATGAAGAGAGAAGAGTCAAGATGACAGAAGACAGTGCTCCTTTCAGAATAAACCTAAGCTGTACTTTAGAGTACATGTTTTAACTTATATTATAAAAACAGTACAAATTGTAAGTTTAGCCAATGAAAAATAAAATGCACATGTATTAACTTGTTTGGCTAGTTGTCTATAGTATTCAAAAACATACATTTTAATACTAACAGTTTGAAGAGATTAAAAACAAGATAAATTGTTTCTCTAACTACATAAGTTCAGAAAATAAATTACATAATGCATATACTTTAGGATAAGCCAAACACATACTTGTTTTGCTGATTAGAACTTAATTCCCTAAAAATGTTTATCCTTTATAAGTAATCCATTGTTAAAGAAGTAGAAGGAAAAGAAAAGGGGAGGGAGAGAAAGGAGAGGAAAGAAAGGAAAGAGGAAAGAAGGGAGGGAGGAAATAACATTAAATTATTTCCCATAAAGTATAATTTTAAATAATTTATCAGCAATTTTTTAACAGTTCTTTTATTAGGTAGGAAATTTTTTTTTTTTAATTTAGTCTGTTGTCTTTAGAAATCTTAAGCAGTTCACCATACTTAGTTAAGTTATACCTGGAATATCAATTACCTTCCTCCTTCCCAAGCATACCTTTTTATCCCTTTCTCTTTCTCCCTCTTCTCTCCTTTATTGCTTTCTCTCTTTCAGCTCTCTCTCTTCCTTTCCCTTCTCTGTCTCACACACACAACGTGTTTAATTCAATTATTAGCTTAAAATAAGGTAATCTTAAAAGAGAATATCTAGAGAACTATAAATGGTAGAAAGAATAAAAACACACAGCAAGAGAAATGAGTCAAAGAGCAATATAGTTTCTTGGTCACATTCCCAAAAACCATTCTTCTTCCAGATAAATCACTGTGTCAGGTCTGGACAGGTATGGCTCCAATATCTACTTCTCTCAGGAGGCAGAGGTAGATAATCCCAGTATGCAAAGGGACAGTTCTGGATGTTTCCAAGGTTTTATATATCATATTACATCTTTATAAAAACTAGCTTGGGTGAAACATCTCACTCATTACAATTTTCCTCAATACACCTTCCAAATACACAGGTAAAAGAATTAAAAACTGTACCAAGCCAGGTTGCACTACCTTGGGTCACTGCCTCAGGATCCAGGCACTTTAACCTACAATTCACACAGAGCTTTAGTTTCAGAATGGAGCAACTCACATAACTGGCCAATGTTTGGATCTATGCTGGTCCAACATAGTAGAGTTCAAGAATACTCAAATAAATTTTGATTCAAAACTTTGAAATTCTTTATAGAGCAACTGATCTTCTGTATCATTGAAAAAAAACAAAACAAACAAACAAAAAGACCAAGTTTCACTAGAAAACTTAGGAACAGGGGGGTGGATGTGGCTCAAATGGTTAGGTGTCTGTCTCCCATATGGAGGGACTTGGGTTCAATCCCTGGGACGTCCTGGTAAAAATAAAAAATAAATAAATAAAAATAAATTAAAAAAAAAAAAAAAGAAAACTTAGGAACAAAGTTAACCTGGGGTAGATCCAGGCTAACCTGAATCCCCAAGTATAATAGACTATACTGCAGGAACCCAATGGATCTTGATCAATTTCATGTTATAAAAGCTTGGGGGTGGGGGGCAAAGCAAGGTGTTTGATTCATTTGGGGAACTTAACAATCATGTTATTGGATAATGCATTTGGATGTATCTGGAAAGGCACAACAGTTACCAAAGTTGTGCTTTATCACAAAAGTAAAGATTTATACTAGAGTAAAACCAAACTATGAAATCGATTTTCTTTTTTTAAAAATCAAAAGATAAATTGTAAATCTGTAAGTCTGTTCAGTGCAAACAAAATTACTTTGCCATCTTTTACAACTATGTAAGTAGCTTGATAAATATTAAATCATGGAGAAGAGTTCCACTGTACAAGTTTCTTTTTTAAAGATTGTTTAACAGTAACATTTAACATTAAGAAAACAAGTTAAAGAAAACCCCAAATCCTTGACACTAAATCTATTCTTATTATAAATGGTGATTTAGATAACCTGATCCTTGAAATCACAAATGTTGATAATTAAATACTATAGTCATACTTCATTTTACTTTAGCAAAATAATATTTCTGAATGTTGTACCACTGAATAAATATTTCCTCAAACCCAAGCAAAAATTTACCTTCAAACGCAATACAATTTAAAACTACAAATACCAGAACCAAGAAAAGGGAGAAACAAGTATTACATATAGGAAGCCTCATAGCCCACCTTTCTTCTTGACTGGCATTCTTGGGTCTTTCGGCTGCCACAGGATTCAAGATCGTTTTTCAGGTCTCAGCTTGATCCAGCTGGATTGAGGCCAAATGCCAGGTAACTGTTGCAAACCACTTCAACGTTCAGTTTTGAAATCCAAGCTGAATCTTCAATTTCAGATAAGAGAATAATGGTGTATTTTTTCCACAATTAAACTTTTGACATCACCCACAGAGCTTAGATAGAACTAACTTTTGAGTTTTTCAAGTTTTTTAATTTTTATAAAATATGCAGTTTGTTTTTTTTAAAAAAAACTGAGAAAATTATCAGAGGCATCGGAAACGTAATTAAAACTCTTCTTCAGACAGCAACATTTTTGGAATGTTGATTTTGGAATTAAGGCACAAACCAAATTTGGACAGCTGTCTCACTACTCTATACCGGAGCAACTTCAAAGATGGACTGGTTGATGATAAAGATGATTCTCAATTCTTTAGAGAAAAATTTAACCACCTCCCCCCCACCTCCCCTCACCAAGACCAAAACGCAAAATCTCTTTGACTCTGATCTAAAAAGGTGGGTGAGTTTGAACAGTTCTCTGGGGGCACAAACAGACTTGGAAGGCCCCTTTCTATTTACTGGACCAGAAGTTCCGGATCTCATCCCCTCAGACAGACATTTTCATCTTTTTCTTCTGTGCTCTCCAATCCCCCCAGGTTTGTTCCTTAATGCCCCTCTGATTCTGATCCTCCCATCTATTAACTGAGAGGAGTGAGAAGAAGGAAAGCAATCCCTTGGCATGGAGACATTAAAGTGACAGTGCTACTCAATGGGCACTTGATGCAGGATGAGTTGGCGAAGCAGATTTCTTCACAGTGGAGTCGTTCACATCATGCCATCTCTTCACATCCAAGCAGCTACCTATCTGGCGAGGAAAAACACTGAGCCTCTTCGAAAGGAGAAACCTTCCCCAGAAGGCGTTTGCAAGAGACGCTGTAGTAGTGTTAGGCGTGTAAACATAAGCTGTGCAAACGGTCCGCGATTTCCTGAGGGAGTTCAGCTGCTTGGCTTCCACATCCACCTTTTCTCTCAACCTCTCTCCAGACTACCCACTTTCCTTTTGCAGAAAAGACAAGAAATCTCTCTGCCAGGGCTGCCACCCCTGCCCACACCCCGTTCTTAAGCAGCAGAGCACTGAAATGTCCTGCACCCTCCAGCGATGAAGTGTTTCCTCAGGCAAGAGAAACAGCAGCCTTAGAAATTATATAACTCTCGAGTTTGGCTTCCCTAAGACATGGAGACTGGAGGGCCGGGGGTTGCTGGTCTGAGAGATACTGCTGGGTATTTAACCAGCACAAAAGAACGCCGGGCCTCATCGCAGCGCCCCCACCCCATCCCGAAACACCGGGCTGATGGAGGGGTCTTCTCGGGTGGAGGGAGCGTGGGACAAATTTCTCTCCTGTCCCTTTCACAAGCTGAGCGAGAGGATGGAATGAGGGGACTAAAGAATAGGAAAAGGAGTCACACAGCCCCGAGGGGAGGAGGCTAGTCAGGGGTGCTCTGGCGGCGCCGAGCTGCTGACTGGGGTTTCGGGAAAGGAGCTACCGAAGAAGCCCGAGCCTTAATAGCCGAGGCAGGCCGGGGCAGGAAAACTCCCTCAAGGAGTGAAAGGGACGGGAAGCTCGGGCGAACTAAGACTGCTGCCCTGAGGTGAGGAAGGCGCGGGGCAACATCCCTAAGCTCGGGCCACCCCATTGCCCCATCCCCACCCCCAGGACGGGAGGAAAAGAGGGAGCAAGACTGAGTAACACTGAGGAAAAGAATGCAGGGCTACGGCGGGATGAACCCACTCGCGTCTCATCCTCCGCGAAGCCAATGAGCGGCCGCGATTTCTGGACTCCGCGACCAATCACAGCCAGGATGGGAGGGCGCGGCTTTTGACTGGGCGGGGGTGGGCCCGGGCTGCGGGCAAGAGGCGAAAGCCTTGTTCCCCGCCCACTCGGGCTCACGTGAGCTGCCAAAATGGCGGCGCCCGGGCGTGAGGCTGGAGCTGACTTGAGAGATGTAGGTGTAGGGCAGGTGAGAGCTGGGGAAGCGCCCAAGGTAGGGGGAACCTGGGGTGGTGTGTCTGCAGCCTCGGAGTGTGTGGGGACTCCTCTAAGATGATGCACGTAAAGGGGATTTGAAAAGCAAAAGACAACAGCTTCAAGTCCATGCCGGGAGCAATCGATTTAGCCCCCTGTCGCTATGGGTAGTGTCGGAGCGATGATAGGAGGCCTTAAGTTTAGTCCTAATTGTAGACATCTTGTTTCCTCTTGCCTCTGGGACTTTGAATAGGCCTTTCCTTCGGCGTGGAATACTTCCCAGCGCCTGTCCCTCCCCACCTCAGCCAAATTCCCGTCTTTCGGATCTTCGCGTAAATATCACTTCCTCCGATAAGCCTTCCGAACACTTCTGGCTAGATTAAGTATGCCTTTTATTAGATGTTTTTCCTAAGGCACGCTTATTCGACTTTTAAATTGCCTGATTGTTTTGTCCTGACCTCCCGCTAAGCTTTGGATCCTGAGTACGTGACTTTATCTTCATTATCCAGGGACTTGTCATATGCCAGGTGCTCCGTAAGTGATTAATGTTGAATAAAATTCTGAAGGTCAGGTGAAATGATGTACATAAAAACACTACAAAACTGTAAAATGCTCTGCAAACTTTAAACCTACTTAAGTGCACATTTACTGGTATAAGTGGTGGCCAGTTAAGTGGCTTGGAGTAGCTTTTAGATTTAAATCTTTGCATTGCAGTACTTGTAAAAAGTCCTTCTGAAAGTTACCAATCTGTCTGCTTTAATAAGCCGAGTGTAATGAAGACAATCAATTCTTTTTATTGGCAGTGTCTTGGAAAGATTATGCACTCAGTAAATATCTGATCTGTTTCAATATTTTATGATCATAATTCTCTTTCCCTGTACAGAGCTAAGGATGTAGACTGGGTAAGAGAGGCAGTTCCAGGCATTGCCTGGAAGTTTTCTCTATGCGTAATGGGGGATTTCAATGAAGTGGATGACAACCAGTAAGAAAAACACATGAGGTTCTGTTAAAATGCAGATTTCTAGGCCTTACCCCACTTCTTTTTAATCCAAATAGCTCATAAGGGAGAAAAAGAGACCGCATTTCAAACAAGCTCCCAATGGTGATTCTTGTGCACACTAAAAGTTGAGAATCACTGATTTTTTATTTTCTGTGTTCATTATATTTAATCCACCTTAATTCTCTTGCCCAATACTTTTGAAATTTGAAATTTAGTAATGTTGAAAGTTGTTAAAATGGAGATTGCTGTAAATTTGTGAAAGGCCTAAACTGGAGGAAATAGAGAAAAAGCATTGAACTTTTCCATCAAGATACCTGCCACTTACTGATACAGTAAGTAAACATTTGCAATCACAAATGTGGATTTGCATTGTCATATTTTCTCATTTGAATGAAATGAAACACAACCCAAATCCCATAATGCCTGAGTGGCAAAACATTTACAGATGTTATTAAAACTTTTCACAGAGGTCCTTTTTGAATTTTACCCAGAGCAAAGCATCAGAAAGTCTCCTTACTGGTTTCTGTTAAGATGCTACTGTCCAAGCCCTTATGGTCCCTTGAAGTTGGCAACTGTCTATTCATACATCATACTTGTGTCACAGGAACCTTCCAATCCTGGAACCCAGCACCATAGGTCCAGGCTCCCTTATACTACATACCCATTTCCAGCAAAGGCCCTGCTTCTGCTCCAGGTGCTACCAGGGAACTGGATGTATAGCTTTTGTAATCCAAGATAGCCATGATCCACTGCCCTTTCCCAACATGGAGCAATGTCCCTCTTTCTGATTTTCTCTCTCGCTACTCTCCAAGACAATCCTTGCTCTCTGTTACCTCTCCAGGAAACAACAGAATCTCCAAAACTAGCCCATGCTTTCATGAGTGAGAGAGGATAGAGACAGTTGTCAACAAGCTGCAGCTGATTTCCATTCCCCACCTGAAAAGCTGGAGAAAGGAAAATTACAAAGGGCCTCTCTTCTTGGTATGGCTAGAGGGGCAAACTTGGAGAACAAAACCTCAATATCTCAGTAAATTGTCCTTCTACACTAACTCCTGGGCAAGTCAACCTTTCTGAACCTCAGATTTCTTATCTGTAAAAAGCTGTGAATCAAAAGCCACTATCTGGTAGGTAATAAGAACTTAGGAATTGTTGATTAAATCATCAATATAAAGTATGTGAAAGCAGATGCCATAGTACTTGGCACATTACTAGTCTCTAAATGTTTTTAAAACTGAATCTGTGAAATTTATAAGATTTTCATTAGTATTGATATCATTAGCTATTTTGGTTCTGGAATTTTGTGTTTTCTAGGATATCAAGATGGCAACATATATGCATGGTCAGCCCAGTCCTGCTCTAGAAGATGCAAAACACAGAAGACCAACAGTCATTGAAATGATAGGAAAAAAAATTGAATATCTTAGTAAAGAAAAGTAAGACACACCCAGACTGAAAGTCAGTAGCTTTATTTACAGATCTTCTGTATTTCTTTTGTTTATGAGGATTATTATTAAGTTAACTTCATTGAGTTAAGCTTTATAAGAAAGCTTACAAAAAAAGGAATAGGAGGAAAACATGAACTAATGAAAATAGTGGTTTGCTGGAAATTGGGGTTGTGGATGTTTTCTTTTGCTTCTTAAGAAATTTCCAAAATTGTTGAAACAAATTGTGCAATAAATATTTTTAAATTAAAAATTAATAGGAGAAAACCATTTGAGGGCTACTTTATTTCATTGATGATCAAATCAAATGTAATTAATTTCAGTTCAGGATTGACTACCTCAACCTCAGTACTGGGTGCAGCAAAAAGGAATACAGATGCTATGATGCACATATAATCTTACATACCAATTTGACTTTTAGATTAATAAAGCTCAAGATTAAAATCAAAATACAACTGATCTTAGGCCTTAGAGTTTCTGGGTTTAGGTATTAATATAAATTACAATAAGTAAAACTAGATCTGTCAGCTTTAAATGTATCTGGACTAACTAAGAAATAGTTAACTTTCTAGAAGGCCTAACCAATTGTAAGCTTTTTTTCAGATGACCTTACACAAATTAATTATATTAGCAGCAGGAGGAGTATTCTTGGATTTAGGTATCGTATAACATTTGGCCACATTGGTACTTCTATTTATTTGTGGCCAAAATTTAGAAGAGCTCCATTTTAGAACCACCTTAAATAATCTTAGAGATTCATATCCTCTCTAGAGTGCAAGTTCTGTGAGGGCTTGGAATTTTTACTTGCTTTGTTCACTGCCCCATCCTGAGCACTTAGAAAATACCTTTCACATACCTCAAGAAATATTTGATGTTGAATAAATATGTAATAACAAATGACTGTTGAAATGAAAGGATACATCCATTAGGAGAATATTGTGGTGAATACAAGTTTTCTCTCTTTGTTTTTCCTACTAGGACCTTAAATATATATGGATCAGTGTTCCTTGGAACAACAGCTGGTCTCTCTGGAATACTGGCAAACTTCATTTTCAGACACTGCTTCAAGGTTAACCATGATGCTTTGAAGACATATGCATCATTGACTACACTTCCATTTTTGTCTACTATAGTTAGTTACAAGCTCTTTGTAACTGATGCTTTGTATTCAGGTAAATTTAAATTCATTAATGTTTATCATGGTTATGTCTAAGTAAAGTTACTCATTTACATATACTCTTGCTACTGCTAGTAATAATGATTCCTTATATTTGTATATTGCTTTACCACTTACAAAGTACCTTCACATATAACATCCTATTTGATCCCACAGCAATCTCACTGATCAGGCAGGACAAGTAGTATTGTCCCTTTTTTACACATAAGCAACCAAAACTGAGATGAGACATGTTCAAGTGCACTAAGAAGCTATATAATATACTGGGAAAAGAGGAGGCTTTGGCATACTACACACATGGTTTCAGATCCTACCTCACACCACTTAAGTTTTGTGACATTGGTCAAGTCATTTAGTCTCTAAGCTTCAGTTGTTTTATCTATGTATTAGGACTAGTAGTACTTACCTCACAGGATTGTTTTGAGAATTAAAAGAGATGTGGTATGTTAAATGCCTAACACAGTCTCTGGCTTCTAACATTATTTCCTACCTCCTCCCCTTACTTTATGTTTCACAACTAGTAACTGATGAAAGCTCTGACCCCTATTCATTCTTCAGGTCCCTGCTTACATATCTTCCTCAGGGAAACCTTCCCTGATTCACTCAGAGTAGGTGAAGTTTCTAGATGTATTTTCTCTATACTTTACCTTTAAAGCATTGTACATACTTATAATTACTTATTAAAATATTTGTCTAATAAATTTGCTCCCTAGCAGACTAGCCAGAAGCTCAGCAATTCAGTCTCTTTTATATATCACTGTAGCCCTAGCATATGGCTGGCACTTAGTAGACAATAAAATTGTATTAACCTAGAATCCAGGTGTCTGGACTGCTAGTTTAGTATTCTTTCATTATGAAGTTGCTTTTACAACTACCACGTATGTTAGAGGTAATTGTCCTTATGATAGAGTATAAGAAAAGCATCTTAAAAACCTGGTACATTTCATCTATTATGTTCCGCAGACTTTGCATTTCCAATATTCTTTCTACTGTTTCACTGTGGTTGAAGTCAGTGCACATAATGGCCCTGTGAGGCATAAAGCTGTCTTAATAATTCTTATCCTGAGTTTTAAAGAGAGACAACCAAATTTACTGTTGTTTTCCAGGTAAGATAAGCCAAGAGAATTGTGTTTTGAGAAGTTCGCTGATTAGCCTAGTATGTGGTGTTTTGTATCCCAGTGCTTTGGCTTTTTCTAAAAATGGACGTCTAGCCGTCAAGTAAGTCTGTCATTCTTTTTCTTTTGCCTTCCTCTGAAACTTGCCTTCCTTCCTTTCTTCCTTCCTTTATTTTTATTTAGGTTAATAAATTCTCATTCTTTGTCGATGACACATTTCAATCAAAATATAGTATTTCAGATAGCTAACTTTGAACTTTTTTGCTACCTATTTCCCTTTTTAGGTATCATACTGTTCCATTGCCACCGAAAGGGAGGGTTTTACTCTCTTGGATGCTGCTTTGTCAAACAGAGTTAAAAGCAATGATGATTCCTCTAGTCTTGCAGACCTTTGCTGGAATAGTTTATGGTATGCATCATTATGCAGTATTTGAAAGTACACTTGAGAAAACTACACATGAAGATTAACCAAAGAATGAATGGATACTAAAGCAGGTGAATGGTATTACTGAAAGAGTTACAAGTAACTGGAGAGACAACTTGTTTTTGTACCTTCTGCCTGGTATATAGCAGGTACTCAATAAATATTCGGTAATTCAATAAATAAATGTTAAGTTTCATCTTTCTTTCCTCGTTGTATTTGGAAATGGATTTGGGGCTTTAAGGTATGGTCTATACTATACATTTATATAACATATTG
>JAQZBX010005091.1:0-57641 GCA_029593785.1 Cabassous unicinctus | reverse complement strand
ACAGCTTGCATTCCCATAAGATTGAAATTGCAGATATTCCTGTATATCCATACCACCAAATCCCTTTTCACTCCTCCTGTTAATGGAGCAACTGTCAGGCAGAAGTGAGGGATTCTAAAATTCCTCTCTTTTTTGGTTCATTTTGTCTGAAGCATCTACTATCACAAGCTGAGAAATCCATTATTGACTGATTTTCTTCACCACTGGGTTTTATCCTGGGGCATGTACTATAACTATAATTTTTATTGTACATCCCTGGCTAGCTTTTGTCTCAGCAATCTTTGGAGCTGTCCTCTACATAGATCATTGTCTTCTCTGCTGGAAGGTGATATGGTCCTGTGGGAATCACTGGAAAATATTGGACATTAGCCTTGCCCTCTGAGCTATGCACATATATAAATGATACTTTAAGTGTTTTTGATAATAACCGGAATAAGAGGGAGCTTAATGATAGGAAGGAAAGAAGGAGAGAAGGAGTGGCTGCAGGTTGGGGGCAAAGGAAGAAAATGAAGAATATACATGACTAGGTCTTATAAGTGTGTTCCTAAGTTGATGATGGAGAGAAAGCAGAGTTAAGTGTGCCTTCAAGGAAACAAGAAATAGGGCAAGATTACTGCTAGTGTAACCAGACATCACAGGATGTAAAATCATCATGGGTACCAGTAAGGCTATATGACACAGTGTATTAGGGTAGAAGTTTGAGAAATACCAATGGAGTGGTTGTAGGATTTCTCCCTCCATTCCATAGTACTGCCTCAGTAAAATACTTTACATCTTTGTAAAACAATATACAAAATTCTGAGTTATTCAATGTATTAGGTTGGTGCAAAAGTTATTGCAGTTTTGCATTGTTGAAATTTGCCATTTGATATTGAAATACATTCTTAAATAAATGTGGTTATATTATATATAATTTTAATGTGCATTTCTTGCTTTATTTTTTTTGCTAATGACTTATTACTTGCTGTTTATTTTATATTTATTTTGAACTATGGAAATAGTGTTAGACAAAAAGCAAAATCAAGTGTTTTTTTTATTTGAGTTCAAAAAGGGTCGTAAAGCAGTGGAGACAACTGCAACATCAACAACACATTTGGCCCAGGAACTGCTAATGAACATACAATGCAGTGGTGGCTCAAGAAGTTTTGTAAAGGAGACGAGAGCCTTGAAGATGAGGAGCGTAGTGGCCGGCCATCAGAAGAAGTAGACAACGACCATTTGAGAGCAATCATCGAAGCTGATTAAAACTTAAAACTACACGAGAAGTTTCTGAAGACCTCAACACCGACCATTCTACGGTTGTTTGGCATTTGAAGCAAATTGGAAAGGTGAAAAAGCTCAATAAGTGGGTGCCTCATGAGCTGACTGAAAATCAGAAAAATCGTCGTTTTGAAGTGTCGTCTTCTCTTATTCTATGCAACAACGAACCTTTTCTCGATTGAATTGTGACATGCGATCAAAAGTGGATTTTATAACGACAACCGGCAATGACCAGCTCAGTGGTTGGACTGAGATGAAGCTCCAAAGCACTTCCCAAAGCCAAATTTGCACCAGAAAGCAGTCATGGTCACTGTTTGGTGGTCTGCTGTCCGTCTGATCCACTACAGCTTTCTGAATCCCAGTGAAACCATTACTTCTGAGAAATATGCTCAGCAAATCGATGAGATGCAACACCTGCAGCCAGCATTGGTCAACAGAAAGGGCCCAATTCTCTACGACAACACCCGACTGCACGTCTCACAACCAACGCTTCAAAAGTTGAACAAGTTGGGCTACAAAGTTTTGCCTCATCCGCCATATTCACCTGACCTCTCGCCAACTGACTACCACTTCTTCAAGTATCTCGACAGCTTTTTGCAGGGAAAACACTTCTACAACCAGCAGGATGCAGAAAATGCCTTCCAAGAGTTCATTGAATCCCGAAGCATGGATTTTCATGCTACAGGAATAAACAAACTTATTTCTCATTGGCAAAAAATGCGTTGATTGTAATTGTTCCTATTTTAACTAATAAAGCTGTGTTTGAGCCTAGTTATATGATTTGAAATTCTCGGTCCGAAACCGCAATTCCTTTTGCACCAACCTAATACTTGTGGCTATGGTGGCAACTAGGTGGGTGAAATTCATTAACACCCATAGCAGTGAGTTTTGAATACATACTGCTATCATCAAAATTTGGAGTGTCTCTAAAACATTTATGCATATTTGTATAAATTATGCACATGTACTATTACACTGCTATATGGGATATTTTATAAAATATATACAAATTGTACATGTTGAAGGATGAAGTACAAATAGCTATAGATATAATTTTCAAATTTTTCCTCCAAAACATATGCATTATCTTTCTCACTCCACTTTGAGGACCACTGGATACGTTTTTACTTTATTTCAATTGAAATCTCTTTCAATTTCATTATCTCCCCATCTTGACTGTGTTAAGCAATGGAGTTAATATTATTTCTCTCTTACAGATGAGAAAACTGAGATAATGGACAGTTAAAAATGGTTTATCCCAGTGTCTTTAAATGGAATCATGTCTATGCAAGCTAACACTGGGAATTTATACAATCTCCTAATAGAAGTCAGTGTGCCACATCTGGAATTTCTGCAGGACAGCTCTTGTTTGCTTGCTTCTTTGCCACTCATTTTTGACTTTTCACAATTAGGCCTGTAGATTAAAGACACACACAATTTGACCTTGCTATTCCAGCTGACTGCAGCTCTCTGTCTTCCAGTTTCCTATACTGTATCAAAAGACAGCCAGGTCTTAGCCCCTGTGAAATTGAGTAGATAAATTGGATACCTCTCTATATCATGCACAGAAAGGCACTCAAAAAATAGTCTTGCCCAGGATTTAAATTTCACTTATTAAGGTAACCCTTTTCTTTTGCAGCTATTTGAGACTATGTTGGGCTTTGTGCAGCTCTGCCTGTATATTAAAGGACTTCTCATACTTCACCTCAAATAAGTGTAGTCTCTGATTACTGGACTATCCCCCCCAAAGCTGGTGAGTCCACTTTTGTTATTGAAAGCTGTTATTTATCATAGATTTTTCTTTTCTTGAAACTGGATTTTAGCATGAATGTTAAGCATTCCTTTTGTTCTTCTTACTTATAATTATCACACTTTGGTTTACTATAGAGCAAATTATTAGGTTTTCAGCTGCACTTTTATTTTGTTTTCCTACAAGATGCTCAGTTACATCTGCAGGAAGCTTTGTTCCTGGTCTGACTGTCTTAAAAAATGCCTTCATTTATTCATTTCTTACATGCTAGACTAGACATTATGATAGACTTTTATCTCAATCTTCACAACAGCCCTATGAGATCTCATTAGGATCTACATTCTAAAATTACAGATACTGAAGCTTACAGAGTTTCTTCATTTGCCTGACACAGTTAGTAAAGGTAGACGGGGAGATTGATATTCAAACCCAGATCAGGTCAACTCAGAAGCCCATCCTGTCTTTCCATACTGCCTCTAGACTAGCTATGGTTTTTAACTTTTTTTTCTTTTGAACTTCCACTGTGCTATTTACTGCCGAGTATATTTCAACCCTATTTTTAAAAATCTGAGAAATATTGTTTAACAGTCAATAAGCATGGCCTAATCTTAGATATTAGTATGTTTAGATATTCTCTTCTTGGATAATGGACACAATTATATCCTAGCACTGGATAGTATCCCACAAATTTTTTTTAGATTTATTGAGACTTGCTTTGGGACCCAACAAATGGTATATCCTAGAGAATGATCCATGTGCTCTTGAGAAAAACGTCCATTATTTTTCTTGGGTGCAGTGTTCTCTCTATATATATATCTGTTAGGTCTGGTTGTTTTAGTGTATCATTTAAGTCCTCTACTTCCTTCATGATCTTCTGACTAGATGTTCTACCCATTGTTGAGAGTAGTGTGTTAAAATCTCCTACTATTAATTAGAACTGGCAATTTCTCCCTTCAAATCTGTCAGTATTTGCTTCATATATTTTGGGGCTCTGCTGTTAGGTGCATATATATTTATAATTGTATACATCTTCCTGTTAAATTGTCCCCTTTATCGGTATACTAAAGGGGCAATTTATTTGTCCCTCATAACTGTTTTTGACCTAGTCTATTTTATCTTATATTAGTATAGCCACCCAGCTCTCTTTTGGTTACTACTTACATGCGATATTTTTTCCATCCTTTCACCCTCAACCTACTTGTATCTTTGAATTTAAGGTGAGTCTCTTGCAGGCAGCATATAGTTGGGTCATGCTCCTTTTTCCATTTTGCCAATCTCTACCTTTTGACTGGAGAGTTGAATCTATCTACATTTAAAGCCACTACTGAAAATATGGGATTTTCTTCTGCCATTTTGCTATTTAGCCTTTGTAAATCTTATAGCTTTTTTGTCCCTCACTACTGTTAATAGCTACTTTTATACTTATTTGTGTTTTTTTTGTGTGTTGTACCATATTGAGTGACTCCTCATTTTTATCTGGATATATTTTTCATCTATTTTCCTTGTAGCTACAATGGGGGCAAAATTTAATATCATTAATATATAATAATCCTTTGATACCAACTTAACTTCAAAAGTGTTCAAACCTATAGCCCTACCCCCATCATTTTTGTACTTGTTTCCACTTATATCTTTCTACGTTGCACATTCAAAAACATACATTTATCATTACTTTTATGCATTTGAATTTTAGCACCTGTAAGAAGTAAGAAGTGGAATTGCATACCAAACAATACAATACAGTAATCTGGCACTTAAAATTACCCACAGTTACTTTTACCACAGGTCTTTATTTCTTTATGCTATCTTGAACAACTGTCTAGTGTCCTTTCCTTTCAGTCTAAGAATTCCCTTTAACACTGCTTGTGGGTCAGGTCTGGTAGTGATGAACTCCCCCAGCTTTTGTTTATCTGAGAATATCTTCATCTCTCCCTCATTTTTGAAAGAGAGTCTCACCAGAGATAAAATTCCTGACTGGCAGTTGTTTTCTCTCAGCACTTTAAGTATTTCAACTCACTGCCTTCTTGTCTCCTTGGTTTCTGATGAGAAACCAGCACTCAGTCTACTTAGGACACCCTTGTATGTAACACATAGCATTTTTCTTGCAGCTTTCAGAACTCCCCCTTGTTGTTTGCTTCGACAGTGTGATAAATATATGACAGGGTGTATTTTTCTTCATATTTCTCCTGTTTGATGTTCTCTGGGATTCTTGGATGTGCATATTCAAAGTTTTTGCTAAGTTCAGTAAGTTCTCTGTCATTATTTCTTTGAATATAATTTCTTCCCTTTCCCCCTTCTCCTTCTGGGACTCCCATGATACACACATTGGTATGCTTGATGATATCCTAGAGGTGTCTCAGTCTAATTTTATTTTTAATATTTCCTTTTTCTTTCTGCTCCATAGACTGACTCATTTCAAGTGTTTTATCTTCAAGTTCACTGATTCTTTCTTCTGCCAACTCCAATTTGTTGTTGAAACCCTCATGGGAGTTTCTCATTTCAGTTCTTGTGGTCTTGAAATCCAGTAGTGGTTTTTTTTTTATTTTTTTTGGTTCCTTTAAAAATTTATATCTCTTTATTGAGAGTCTTACATTGTTCATTCACTGTTTTCCCAATACCCTTAGTTCTTTCTCTGTATTTTCTTTCATCTCTTTGAGCATATTTAAGATCATTTTTTAAAGGCTTCTTTCACTATGTCCACATTCTCATCATCTTCAATGGTGTTTTCTGTATTTTTATCCTTTTCCTTTGGGTGTGCCATTTCCTATTTCTTTATTTGTCTTATACTCTTTTGTTGCAAGTTGTACATTTTAATATTTTAAAATATTAACTCTGGGATTTATTCCCTGGGATGTCTGTTTTTGGCTTTG
Source organism: Cabassous unicinctus (assembly GCA_029593785.1). Taxonomy (NCBI): domain Eukaryota; kingdom Metazoa; phylum Chordata; class Mammalia; order Cingulata; family Chlamyphoridae; genus Cabassous; species Cabassous unicinctus. The sequence continues at coordinate 51,761 of JAQZBX010005091.1, read as the reverse complement.
TAACCAGGGATGATAAGAAAGAGATTTCTTGAGCTTCAGCCCTCCTATCAGAAAGGTCTGCCCATGGTGAGTGCAGTATGCAGTGTTTTTCCCTGTATTGATGGGCCTCTGCCTTGTCCTGGGATTTTAATTATTAGTTATTTGGGAGTTCCCCTGTTTACAGAAGTTTGTTCCCTCTGTTTCCAAGGAGACATACCTCCTTCTTCTGGGTTTATGAAGCCAGCAGCCTTTGTCCCAGACTGCCCACTTCTATAGTGTTTTATACTTCTTTTATTGTCTTAAGCTGCTTTTCCCTAGAGGACAAATTCTGAGAGGATGTTGCCCCAGAAAGTACTTTCCAAGAAAGTCTTTTCTACCCAAAAAAAAAGGGCCAGGGACTCATGAGGGGACCACAGCCTGGCTCCAAAGTGCCCTGGAGAGAGGATAAGGAAGGGAGCCAAGAGCTTCTCTGATGGCTCCCCAAAGCTGACTTTTCCTGGCCTGCCCAGCAAATGTAGCCCTTCAGCTAACTGTCTCCCACTGCCCTGAGGAAGCCTTGTGTCTTTAAATCTCCACTGCCTCTGACCCTGTCTAGGGAGGGTTGAAACAATGAATGCCACCACCTACGTCCAGGTGGGATGAAACAAACTGTGGGTTGAAACAATAGCTACCCTCACAGTTGAGCTCCCAGTGACCTGAATCCACTAATCAAAAGCAGTGATCTGTGATTGGACATGACCACCCCTGTTCTTGGGGAAGAGGGTTTTAGGTCCCTTTCTGTCACCATCTAGCTAGCCAGAGGCTGGACCCCAAGGCGGCCTCCCATCTGCTGGGAGATGGGAACCAGTAGCCACTGCACAGGGACAGCAAATTATTGTTCTTTACATCAGCCTTTCCTTCTGCTCTTTCCTGGATGCTGTACAGTGTTCTTTTGGCCTCTGAAGTTTCAAAAGAGACCTTGCAAGTTAAGTCATTGTTTTGGTGGAAATACTGAATCCTGTTGTTCCCTACTCCACTATCTTCCCCAGATGTCCTCTATTCTTTTATTTTTTAAAAATAACATTCACACATTGTTATAATAAGAATGCAAACAAATTTAATCTATAAAATCTAGCACTCAGTAACCACAATGAATATAGACTACTAATTACTATGATTATTTTTCTTTAATTGGGCAAGCAGTGTCAATGGCTGTGTCTTGCTCTTTGCATTTCACTGTTGGCTCAGCATATGTTCTAGTTTGATGTATGTGTCACAAGTCCATAAATTGAAACATGGTGAGTTGTTAAGCAAAATGTGCAACTTGTTCCAATTCAGGATTATTTGTTAAACTTCTCATTATTTATCCAAATCATACATTGTGGTGTTGGCTTACAGTGACTGCTCTATGATCACCTTGAAAGGATGCCTCCTTTTGAAGCATACTTCTTTTAGAACTTGCCTACAAGTTCCTTTGTGCAAGAACTCCATCATTCCATTTTTCAAAGCTAATTGTATGCCCTGATGTCACCCTGAGAAATGAGTGATTGCACAGACTGGGTAAAAGTGGTCACAAGGAAATACAAATCTAGCTAATCAAAGGAAAGAGAAGATGGGGGAGGGACTAAATGTAAAATGTCTCATCTTATTTCAAAAAGATAACTTCTGGGAATCAGCCTTTGTGTGAAATAGTCTTCAAAGAGTTTTATAAGACAGGACTTAATAAAAGAAGAATCCCCCAAACAGTGATTGTGCAGAAGTGATGTATATTTCTTGTAAAATTTTCTAGTGCATTAACTTTATTCTTTACTATCACTCTGAGGATGTTGAACTCCTGAGTGTTAGTGCTATAAATCTTCAATAGCAAGAAGGAATATCAGTCAATAAATACTTAACAACAGTATAAATTATGTACGCTAGAATAAGTGACTGTTACAGGGCAGCACATAGACTAATGGGCCTGCTACAGAATACCATAAAGACTAAAACATCCAGAATCTTAAAAAGTAGGACTGCATTATCTGAGAGAAACAATCATTGCAAAGTCATCATCTTAAATTTGGGGGGATACATTTTGAAAGCTAATGGATGATATGTGTGAAAAGCATTTGGTAACTGTATTCAAGATGTCCTTAAGCATATAATCTATACTGCACTCTCTTTAATCAGGATTTGCTTTGTAAAATGTAAAACCCTTTGGATATACTGTAGAAGAACCTTAATGAGCATGTATGTCTTATTCAGTATTTGAAATATCTTAACTGATTTTCACTATTGAAATTATACTATAGTTTAGTCATCTGCCTTTTGATGCTTAACTCTAATTTACTGAACAAAGATCACTAATTATTTCCTAAACCATTATTTTAGCAGTTTGTTTGAATAACCAAACCATCATACCACAGATAAAATTATAATGAAGGTTTCAATGAAAGCAATGTTTTATATTAGCAACCAGTTACGCCTATGCAGTATGGATTTATAGTATTTTTTCTATATTTACTCTTGAGTCCTGACAAATTATTAACTCTAAACATAAATGTTGGACACATTTGTTCTGTTTTCTAATGTGGAAAATTCCCACAGAGTACTCCAAGACTACTTACTTACAGCAATTTCACAGATAGTCCACAGTAGAGAAGCCATAAAGAAATAGGCATGGAAAAGAAAGGAAAATGAAAACCAAATGACATATAATCCTTAAATTGAAGAATGTCTCCCCCTTCCATAATCAATCTTAAAGAGTCATAATGTAACTTTCTCTTTCAGGAAAACTAATGTGGGAAGCATGATTTATTCATGTGGATTGCCTGTATTATTGATCTTATTTTATAGGTGAGTATTCAACTTCCACTTAACTTTGACAGCATAGTTGCAGGCCTGTGTGTAACTGAATCTATAGAATAAAATAGAGACCATGTTGCCAATTTCTATGTGACATCTCTTCCCTATATACAGATAGTATCTCATTCAAACAGGTCAAAATAAGATCTCTAAAGCCCCATTAGGAAGCAGATTGGCAGAAGATTTAGGCACAAATGAGCAAGTAATAAAACAAATCCAGGTTCTTTACAAGCTCCCAAGTTAGCACTGTTTGTGAAATCATTTACATTTGCCATTTTATTCAAGTTTATGTCCATACCCAATTTTGACCCAAAACTGATAGAAAAATAATAATGTGTCAGTATATACTAGGGGTTGGCAAACGACAAATACCCAGCCCACAGCCTGTTTCTGTAAATAAAATGTTATTGGAACGCAGTCACTCCCATTAGTTGCCTATGGCTGCTTACCATCTAAAATAGTCAAGCCGAGTAGCTGCAACAGAGAGTGTGTGGTTCACAAAGCTTAAAATATTTACTCCCTGGAACTTAACAAAAATGTTTGCTGATCCCTGATATATGCTAATCAAATCATAGATTATTAGGGATGAGAAGAATTTAAGTGGTTATCATGTCACACAAGCTCATTTGACCAAAGAGGAAACTGTTGCCCAGGAAGATGATATGGTTTGCTCAATGATATAAAACTAATTACTGACAATAGCTGGGACAATGAGCCAACAACTCCTGCCTGATCCATTAGTCTTTTACTCTTCCATGTTCTGTAGAGAATAAAGTGGGCTTCTTAGATAACTCGTTATAGACCACCTAGACAGTAGCCTTTGCAATCCCATGAGAACTTCTGGAAACAGATATTCTTACAGGCACCCGTCACAGTAACGGAACATTTAGTATATAATTACAGTAATTATCTCAATCCTTTTCCACATTTTACATCTTTCCTCTAAATTGATACTCTCATTTACCTTTGTTATATCTTGTGTATAAGTTTTATTTTAATTGCCTAATATCTTTCTGGGGGGAATGTTGTGAGGCTTATGTTGTAAGGTAAAGTACATATCAGCATAGATCAATAACAAAGAATGGTTTCTAGGCTCTTCAGAGACTGTGCAGGCCAAGTTTCTGCTGCCACCCCTAGAAATAGTTAAATGAAAAATTCTCAAATTGCTGTTGGAAAAGTACTGCAGCCAGTGCCTCATAATTTAGTAGCTACAATTTTGCCTTTTCAAATGGGTATGTTTATCTTTTGTAACTCCCAGAGTAAGTTTCAGTAATTCCTCTGCAGAGCAGTCTAATAATCACCACTAATTTATGCAGCTGTTATCTTGGTGGCTCCAACATATTTAAGGGTTTGTTTTGAAAATTGTATACTCTTAAATTAATCTCCAGAGTGTGTTAAATATGTGTTATAAGCTGATTTAACAGGTGGAATATAAGTGGTAAAAATTGTTTAATTTGACTTTGTAATGGTCAAAAGAACAAATATGTGGCAGTACTGGGGCAGGAATTTATGACTCCCTGGCAAGAGTTTACGCTCCTCAGCTATGGTGTTAGAAGATGCAAACAACACACAAAAAAGCGTGCGGGTGTAAAGGTGTTATTGTTCTTTGTGTTTGGTTTTTTAGTAAGAATATTTATGAAAATATTTATTTGGCGATAATAAGCTTCTTGAAACTAATAACATTAATGAGAAGAAAAATCTTACTCCTGTGTAGATTTTATAATTCATAAGGCAATTCCCACATATATTAACTCATTTTATTTCTTTTTAATTATCACTTATTTAACTATTTTGCAAACATAACATACATACAGGAAAATCATACACATACACAAACACACTAATGTGTGCAGTTCAATGATTTATCACGAAGTCTACAACCCTGAATCCATCACACAGGTCAATAGATTATTTCCAGTATCCAGGACCTTTTATCATGCCCCTCCCCATCAATAAACCCTACCTTTCCTCCAAAGGAAGCCTGAGGCCTGATCCATATGCATTACTTCAGTTTACCACATAAGCACGACTCCCTAAACACTAGAGTTTACCTTTTTTCTAAATTTTATATACATGCGATCATTTACTATTCCTTTATCTGGCTACTTTCATATAACATAATGCTTGTCAAATTCATAAGGTTTGTTCATTTGCTATCTAGTGTTTAATTGTAGGAGTATAGCAGAATTTATATATATTCTGCTCTGGAAAGATATGTGGGCTGTTTCCAGTCTGGGGCTATTAGGAATAATGCTCCTGTGAACAGTCATGTCCATGTCTTTTGGCACACATATGTACGCTTTATTTTAGGTACATACCAAGTAATGGAGTTGCTGGGTCTGTGGCTAGGATTTTATTTAGTTTTGGTAGCTAATACATAATGATTTTCTAAAGTATTTGTACAAATTTGAACTCCTTCTAGAATTGTAAGGGGTTGCCATTGCTTCATATGCTCCCCAACACCTAGCACTGCCTTTTTAGTTTTAGTCCTTCTGAGGGGTGTGCAGTGGTTTTTTATTTTCCAATTCTTTGTTTGCTAGGGAGGGTGAGCACTTAAGGTTTATTGGCCGTTTGCACTTCCTTTTTGCAAAGAACTTAAATATCTAGTCTATTTTGCTATGAGGGCATTTATCTTTTTCTTGTTTTTATGTAAGGGATCTCTTTATATTCTGAACACAAGTCTTTTGTGGGTTAGATATAGCACAGATATCATCTATCATTCTGTAATACATTGCCTGCTATGTATCAACATGGAAAATTTTTATAAAGATAACTTAAAGCATTAATATGGTCAAATTGGCAAATAGTTCATTTTTCATTTGGGGCATTTTTTGTCCTGTGTTAGAGGGTTTTCCTTATTTTGAGGTGTTAAAATATTCTTTATATTAACTTTAATATGCCTTAATATTTTTTTCCTTTTACAGTTTGATTTTTCCATTGTTTCGTCCCAGGATTATTTTTTGAAGGGCTTTCCAGTTGCCTTGCCATGCCACTTTTCAGACATCAAGTACCAATATGTATGTGTATCTTTTTGGGGGCCTTCATTCTGCTCTTATGATTGGTTTGTCTGTTCCTGTTCAATAACTTACTAATCTAATTTACTGCAATTTTATAAAAAGGCTTGATAACTGGTAGATCCAATCTTCTCACTCTTTTCATTCAAATGTGTTTTGGCTACCCTTCATCCTTTGAATTCCTATAAACTTAAAAATCATCCTGTTAGATTTCAAAACTAAAAGCTTAAGGGTTTTTGTTTTCAATAAACTTTCCATTGATGTATAAGATATGTAAAATATCTATGCACAAATCATAAGTGCACAATTATATGGAACTTTGCAAGGTGAACACTCCCATTTAATAACAATTCAGATCAAGGAATAGACCATTACTAACATGCCAGAATCTCCCCTTGTGCTCAATGAATCAAAAATATCCCAGAGAGGCAATCACTGTTCTGGTTTCTGTTATCACACCGTTAGTTTCTCCTCTTCGTGGATTTTCTGTTTGTTTGAGAGCAAATGCATGATGTGCTAAGATGTGGTTTTCTTGGCATGTGTCCTGCTTATGGTTTGCTGAGCTTCTTAAATCTGTGGATTAGTATATTTCTATTGTATTTAGAAAATTCTCAGCCACTATCTCTTCAAATATGGCAACTGTCCCATTTTCTTTCTCCTATTCACATGGGTCCCCATCTACATGGATGTTAGACTCAAACTTATATATCTATATTGCTTTTGTCTATTTCATTCTCTGTGCTTCAATCTTCATATTGTCTACTCACTTATCTTTCAGTTCACTGATCCACTTTTCTGTTGTGCCTAATGTGGATTTAAAATAAGTTATTGCATATAAATGTTTAAAGATTCTATTTTATAGATTTCTATTCTCTAGTAAAATTATTCATAGTTTTCTCTGCTTTCTTAAATAATTTGCTGTTTCTCATTTTTGTAAGTTCTTGACCTATAATTCCAATAACTGCATCCATTTGTTATTATTTTATTTATTTAAAATTTTTTGGGGGGAGGCATTTTATTTCATCCTTTTGAGGCATGTCTGGAAATATTTTTGAATATCAATCATTGACTATGGATAATTGTAGAAGATCTGAGTGATATCATTTTCTCAGAGAGGGATTTTGCTTTTCATTCTGGAAGGCAGATACAGTGTGGGCAGAAAATGGGTATATCACCTTGACCCAGAGGAGGGTAGTTTTCCAGGTTTGTTGAAACTGGTTCATTTCAGGTTTGCTGTTAATTCCAAGATATAGCCCTATTCCTAGTTTCTTTTTTAACTCCTGAGTCTCCACTGAAAGCCTGGGGTTATTTATCAAGGTTCCTCCACCCTGTTTATTCTGGATCTCGAACTTTGTTTCCTAAGCACTGGAAGATCCCTAAAATTTCTTCTCAGTTCTTTAGCCACCAAATTCCTTCTGTCTGCTTGGTCTCACCTCACATATGCACACCTTGGATTTGGTCAAGTAGTTCAAAGGGAAAGATTGGGCAATGTTTTCCTTTCTAGGATCTTGCCTTAGTAGCCTTGAACTCTAACGCCTGTATCTCAGTTCAATGGGACTATTGCAAGTCCTAAGCTGCTGGGTGTTGTTTGGCCTCTATTCCCTGCTTTGGGAATCAGCAAATGCCCATCTTGGTCCCCTCAAATCCTTTCTTTTTCGGTTTGTCTTTGATGCTTTTGAATATTTGCTTTTATTTATTTGTATGCTTTTTTGTTTGTTTGTTTGTTTTCAGTTTTCCTAGCTGCTCTCAGTTGAAGAGTCATTCTGATGTACTTACTCTAGATGGTCATGGCCAGGAACTGAAGCTCCTACCTTTAATCTAGATCATATTCTCTCCTACCTTCACAGGCATTTCATTCACTTTGTCAGTTAATCCTTTTCTTGTCTATACTTTTGACTCCTCTCTGTGCTTTCTGTTCCTTCTCATAACAAGAACTTATTTAAGTTCAAAACTTCCCTTTTTTAAACATGAATCTTTCTCTAAACCATATATCCAATTCCAGTTACTATCCTTTTGCTCTCCTTTCTCTGTCAGGAACAATCCTCAAAAGATTTTTTTTCTTATGTGTTTTTCTTTACTTGCTCACCTGCAATTAATTCTTCAAAGGAATGCATTCTGGTTTCCAATACCCTCACAAATAGATTGTACCACCAATCATCCAGGCACCCAAATCAGAAATCTGGGCATAATCCTGAATCCCTTCTCCCCTAGGCCAACTACAAGCAATTAATAACCATATTCTGCTTGTTTTATCACCAACTGGTTGCTCTAATCAATTCACTTCTCTACATCCCTGCTGAAACTACTCTACTACTCTTGTTCAGACAATTATAGTAAGGATATTGCAGGGGGTCATCATGGTAGGGGATGCCCCACACACCACTCAGGGGAAAATTTATATATTATTATTATAAACATCAAAGAATTGATTAGCTACATAAATAATGAAGCTTAATTTTAGCTTTATAAATTTTAAGACAGTGTTAAAATCACAATGCATTTATAAGAATAAATAAAAAGTAGAAACAAAGACCAGTCATGATTCTTTTAGAATTACATACACGGTGTTTGCACTTCAGTCATAGCATTTCCAATTCTATCCTGTTTCCTGCCTTCTTGCTCTCATTCCTTTGTCTGCTCTCATAGATGCTTATACTTTTTTGCAAACTGAAGTCCATGTGTTCCTTACTCTCTAGTGAATGTTCAATACTTTGACTTTCATCAGTGTTTTTTTTTCTTGTAAAGTGTGATTGATTACAATTTATCTCAAAACAAAAGTCTCCTTCCTTGAATTCCTTGAGTATTTCTGGCACACTCTCAGTAATTATGCCTCCCCAATATCTTCTAAGAACTTTATTGGACTTTCTGCTCCTTTTCTTCTATTCTTTCATTCTTTCTCATTCTTATTCCAAAGAAATATCTGAATACAATTTATCTTCCCACACTTATCTATTTTCAGGGATAAAATACACTAATCATAAAAGCATATACTAGTCTTCATATAATGAACAATTTATAGTAGGTTCTCATTGATATCTTATATATAGTAGAGATGGATCCATTCTTGTTGTGTTGATTATATTATTTAAGGTTTATAGCACTAGCTGCATTAACGAACCAATCACCAAATCTTAGTGACTTAATCCAACTGAAACTAATTTCCTGGTTAGGTAAATTCCAATAGGATGTGAAGCAAAGATATCACAGCCTCATTCAATGTAGTTGTTCTCATACCACCTAGGCCTTCATCAATTTCCACTGGATCTTTTGCATTCATCTGGAAGATAAGAACTTATACCTAGTTCATGCCAACGAGGAAAGGGAAATGGACTTGGGCACAGCTAGCCAGTCTTTGTCATAATGAAAATACAGAGGGGCTGACCCTTAATTGTGCTAAATCATCTACCCCATATACTTTTTTAGATCATATCTTCCATTTAAAGCCCAAGATATATTATGTTTATAGCCTCTGACATTTGGGTATCATCTTTTAGACCCAACATTTCCTTCTAAATAAAATGTTTCAGAAGAAAGAGACCAGGTTCCTCAATGAATTTGTATTCTCTTTCCTTTATCTCCTTCGTATCATGTTTATATTCTTGGCTTCAAAGAGGTCACTTACTAAATGCTTGTTAAGTTATATTAAAGGGTGCATTATGAAATGTGTTATTTTCTATGAGTTACTCATTCAGAAAGTATTTTTATATGTAGGCATTTGTATCCATATGGTGCAGTCTAGCTAGAAAAGCAGGAGAGGATTAATAATTCAAGCTAAAAACAAAGGACTAGGAAAACATTCTGGTAGGAGACTGAATTATTCAGCTTGGTTTCTACAATGATCAGATTCACAGGATTTTACTTTATCACTTGTCCTATGTTGACATTGTCTAACCTCCTCATCAGTTTGGTTCATCAAATATTTGCATGTGTAGAGAAAAAGACTTTATAAGTTATCATAATTTAACGTAATTGAGATAATTTGAGTTGGTTGTTATTAGAATATCTCCCTAGTGAGTCTATTCTGAAAATAGAACATGTTTTCACTAAATTATGAAACAAATCTCAATGTAGTATAAATAAATCTATGAAATTTTTAGTGTTTCACCAAGTTTTTTTCCTCTTCCCACACTGCTTTATTAAGGAAATATGCCCTGCAATGAATCTTCAATGCTCCCACCAGAGTAATCTACCTAAAATATAAATTTGATCATGCTGTATCCCTTCATAAAAGCTTTCGGTGGCTCCCGCAGGATTACAGGAAAACAGGAGACCTCTCTAATCCTGTTTCTTGATAGTCCATGTCTTAAATGTCAAAAGTTAACAATACTGAATTACTTAGAGTCAGAACAGCATACTATGTGAAATCTCTCTGCTATTGTCCATAATGTTCTCTCTATTTAAAACTCCTTTTCCTACTGCTCTTTCATAGCATAGGTGTCACCCTCCCAATCAGTGAAGTTTGCTTTAACTCCCCTCCCCAAAGAGGCTAAATGTTTCCCTTTGCTTTTGTTCCCTATGCAATGTAAAATACAGAAATGAAATTATTTTCTATTGTATGACTCTGCTCTTCTAGATTATAAGCTCTTAGAGTGCAAAAGAGGATCATTAATTTATCATAAAATATCCATAGTGATATTCCCAATCATAATAGATGCTCAAATAATGTTTGTTGAAATGAACTGAATTACTGAAACCAAAAAGTGCCACAAGACAGAAAATTATTGTCAGATGTTACATAAAATTATTGAAATTTATATTTGATTAGATGCATGAGTGAAAATATTTAAATAATGCAGACATTCATATATCTGTAATCTATGAATAGTCATTACTCGCATCCTGACTTCCATAATCAACTCCAATTCTTTAACAAAATAATTGTTGAAATAGTGTCTTCTGGGAACATATTTACTTGAGACCAGATACCATATAGGTAAAATCCTGTTACTAGAATCTGTGTTACAAACAACTCTATGCATTGACCAGTGTTATATTGTAGAATGTCAGAAGGCAAAACAAGGCAGAGATATTTGGTATGGCCAAAAATCATTGCATAAAACCATAAAATGTAGCTGCCTGAAATCTCATACTTTTTGGAAAGAGGTGCATAGGATTTATATACATATGTGCAATTGCATTGTAGATATGTACATCTCATTTTAAAGGTGACAAAGTATCATTTGATGATTGCCATTGTCTTAGCCAGGATGGGCTGGGTTGTGCTGAGATAACAAATTAACCCCAAATATCAGTGACTTTACACATAAAGTTTATTTCTTATTCATACAATAGGTCCAACTCACAACTGCAGAGTGCTTGCTTCAAATAGCCCTTCAGGGACCCAGGCAGATGGATATTTCACCATTTGGAATGTTGCTAGGTCCTGAGGCACTAGAGAAAGATGTATGGAGTTCTCATATTACTCTTATATTCTTTTGCACCAAAGCGATATACATTATTTCCACTCACAGCCATTGGCCAGAGCAACTGAGAGGGAGCTAGAGAATCTTGGGGTATATATGGAATACAGTGTGAGCATTGCTATATCTGCCACAGCTACTAAATTGGATTTCTGAAGCAATGGCCTGTATATATTTCAGTGGATCTCTTTGGGCTGCAGAAGTTGCTTAATACATCCTTCGCTTTTGCTGTAAATAATCAATACACACCTACAAATAAACCAGATACGGTAAAGAAAACGCTGCACTTAAGAGTAACAACATCTCTGTTGAACAAAATTTAATTCACTATGAAATGTTTAGTAAGTAGTATGAAATATAGGAGAAAGGATTTAGTGGCCAGGTCAATCTTTGTTCAAAGATAAGCATATTTATGTAGATTGGGACAAATAGCTTGATGTCTCTAGGTTGCAGCATCCTCATAAGTAAAACGAGGTTACTTTCATTTATCTTCTCAGAATGCTATAAGAATTAACAAACGGAATGTAAAGTGCCTAGAACCACATTGTAGAAACAGATCAAAGAAAAGGTATATTCACTAATTTCTACATATTGTCTTATTTTGTGTCCCCTAATGCGCAAGCATATCATCAACCAAATGTCCTTCGTGAGCTTATGGACTTGGAAGGAAGACAGGTAATATATTCTGCTCTGTTGGCTATATTCTAATATGACAAGTGCCACAATAGGGGTGTATGTATGCTACTTTTAGAATCTAGACGAAGGAACTGTTAGTAGGAAAGAGTAAGTGCTAGAGGTAAAGGGAGGGCCAGGAACACTTCAATGTAGAATATTAAGTAGAATAAATAGAGGGGGGGAAGAGGCATAGCAATTTATAACAACATTAAATTATGTTTCAGGCCCCAGACACATCATGGCACCAGCACATGCATTCCTCTGGAATGAGATTTCAAGAAAATCCTCCCCAAGTCCTTCAGAATATCATGCTTGTAATGAGGATATATTAATCACGACTCTAGACCATTTCAACATATAAGAGGCTCTTTTGCATAAATGTAGGGAAAGATCCACAATAAAGCTATTAGAAAAGGCAATAGTATAACCAGATGGAAAGTTGGCACCACTTACTGAAGGGGAAGAGTTGACCCAACAAGCATATTTATGGTCCAGAAGAAGTGCATGGTGTTCTACTTTTCTGACAAATGGAGTTTTGTAAAGTGAAAAAGGTGCTGGATGACTGAGGCCAATAAAACACACACACCAGCATTCAGCCCCACTTGGGGCCAGGCAGTGTATTGCCTTCTGGCTCCGATCCTTAATAGTTTTGAGAACCTCACAAGCTAAATAAATGTTCTGAGCCACATTTGTCTAATCCAATTGCCCACACAAAATTCTTACTCTATAATTTTTGTGAGGAATCAAAAAGAAAGTAAGTGTCAGTCTTAGTGTCCCTTTCCATTATTATTCTTGGTAATATTCTATTCTTATCAATCCAGTGTAGGTCTCTCTAATGGGTTTGGGAATGAAGGGGGGACAAAATATTCACTTTGAGAACAGTATGAATCATTGGTATCCAGGCTTTTTAAAACTACATAAGGGAAGCGGGAGTGGCTCAGTCGATAGAGGCCCCGTTTACCATATGGGAGGCCCCGGGTTCGCTTCCCGGGGCCTCCTTGTGAGGGCAGGCCGGCTGGCCCGCGCAGCCTAGTGGGCTGATGCAGCAAAGCCCTCACAACAGGAAGCGGGTGTGGCTCAACCGATAGAGCCCCCGTTTACCATGTGTTAGGCCCCAGGTTGGCTTCCCGGGGCCTCCTTGTGAGGGCAGGCCGGCCCGCGCGGCGCGAGGGTCTGATGCAGCAAGACCTCACAGCAAGGGGGAGATAAGCAGACACGAAGAAGACACACAGCGAATGGACACAGCAAGCACAAGCAGCAAGGGGGGGATAAATAATAAATAAATCTTAAAAATAAATAAATAAATAAAACTACATAAAACTTTCTTGCAAGAAAAACTTATAGAGACACTTAATATATAAAATTGATAACTACATAGCTACTTAAGCTGAAGTGGGTATAGAAGGGTTGGAGTGCTGCCTAAGGATTTGGCTTGGTGGCCACACTGTGAAAGTTAGGACGTCTACATTTTGAAGAGACCTTGATCAAAGGCTGCCATTTGTTAGCTTATTTGGATATTCTTCTCATCTAGCAGGAGTCATTGGAATCTTTAATTTCATTTTGTTCTGAGATTAGAAGGCAACACTCATAATCCCAGCCATTGGTTTTGATTATATATTTGGATCTAGTTATATAATTTTATTTTCTGGGTTTTTAAAATCTATTCATTATGTTTGCTTATTGGATGCAAAGTAAAATCCATCTGAATATGACTCTAATTTAATTATTTCCCATTCTCATTTGATAGACTGTTGTAAAATAGTTTGTGAGATTTAGAAGACCCTCTAAAAAGACTTGCTGCATGGAAAAAAAATTGAACTTTCTTCAGCCCTTGAGCACATGCTTAGTTTGAAAGTCACTATTTCCTAATGAATAAATACGTGAGGTGTGACAAAGTGATAAGCTTGATTTTTAACAAGTACACACACACACACACACACGCACACACATTCCAAATGAAGTTGTCTCATATTCCTTGGATAGTTGATTTAATTAGGGTCTCTTGCCTATACCTTCTAACGTAAAACTTCAGATATTTCTGTATCCACCCTGCTCTCCCTTGCCCCTTTCTTCTCATTTTTGCTGGAAGTATCTGAAAATTTTCAAACTATTGCCAAGAAGGGCCCACAGATTCATTCTCTTTCAATGTATTTTCCACTTACCAAGTAAGTCACTTCCCCTTTTTCATTCATTCCTTGGTCCCCCAAATAATGAACCCTGCAAGTTCATTCTCTTGCATTCCATTAGCCCCTCCCCCATTACCATCCCAGAATAGCAGATGTCCTTCGAATATTGTGCTCTCCTTCTGCACTGCTGCCACTTTCACTGGCCAAAGAGTCTGCCTGATTTTGCAGGTACCTGCTGCCACTGATACACTCGATTCCCTGAGTTGCCCACAGATTTGTTGTGGAATGAGGGACATTTTTTCCTTTACTCTTTTATATTACAGTAAAAAATATAATGACAAAGCAGAGCTTCTTGTTTCCCAATGTCTTACAATAGTTGTATTAAACCATCATTTTCTTTTTTTAACTTAGAGTTCTCCTTACTTTTCCAGGATTCAGACACTTGTCAGTTGGAGATTGGGTCAAAAGAAATTCAATTTCCTTAGTCACTCTTTCAAAGAGACCCCTGTCAGATTTTCCTCACAGATTTGACATCCATGGCAGTGACTACAACAAAGACTCAAGCTGGGAACTCTGCCTTTGCTTCAAAAAGCATTCATTAAGGTATGGGCTGGACCAAATAGAGTATGAAAAGAGTAACTCTACAGAAGAAACCTGGCAGACAAAAACTTAGCCAGGTGATCAACGATTAACATCAGCAGTAATGTCATGTTTATATCAGACTCCCAGATGTGGTGTGATGAGAAGGACAATTCACCTCTGTTATTATTCCCAAAGAGCCATAAGCCCAGCATAATCATGAGAAAATTTCAAAAAGACCCAAATTGAGGGTTATTCTACAAAATACCTCACCAGTACTCTTAACAGAGTCAAGGTCAGAAAAACAAGGGAAGACTGAGAAACTTTTCCAGACTAGAGGAAAGTGAGGAGACATGACTAAATGCAATGTGGTATCCTGGATGGGCTCCTGGAATAGATACAGGGCATTCATGGAAACCTGATGAAATCTGAATAAAGCCTCTACTTTCGTTATTAGTATTGTCCCAGTGTTGGCTAGTAAGCTGGGTGAAGGGTACTTGGAACTATCTGTATTACCTTTAGAACTCTTCTGTAGATCTAAAATTATTTCAAAATAAATAAGTTTTCTATGAAAAACTCATGAAGCACCTTCTACAATTCAAAAATATTATGTGAATGTGCCCTTACCACCCTCGCCTAGACCTGCTTTGAGGAACTAGACACCATATCTCTAGAGAAAGGCTGATGCATTCTGAACCCCAAGGAGAAACATTCTTTTCTGGATGATTTCTCCTGAAGGGAATGACCATTGGTTACGTCAACCATCAAGAAATATCGTATGCTGGAAGAACATTATCATGGCCTAGTATCTCAATCAGAACTTGGCATATCTGGGTGGGGCAATTTTCTGAGGAGACAAGCATCAATAATCTGATTTATAACTTTTTAGGCCTTTCAAATTCTAAATCATATATTTACCAGAGGCTGGTTGTCTTGAATTATCTAATTCTAGATTTGAAACTTTCAGTCTTTTTATGAAACAGAATAGTTCAATGGTGAATATTAAATTGAAAACATGAGAGCAATCTCTCAAAAAGGGCAGAAAACACTGATAAATTCTTGTGACATATCCTAGAGTCCATTGCGTTGCAAACAGTACAGACTGTTTAGCTTGCATACAAAATCTTATACCACCAGTCAATACCAGCAAAATTGTGGATTTCACCTATCCTGGCCTAGCTGTTAAAGTGGAAGAATGATGAAGATATAGCACTTTCTGCCATCTGTTCCTTCTAAGAGTTGGAGCATTTTCAAAGAAATAGGTATGTATGTATTTAGGTATTTCATCACACGTCCTCAGAATAAAATGGGTTCTGTTTCTTAGCTCTAGAGATCTGTTTCCTGGAAAATAAATGTGATATCTTGTTGACTTTATTTTCCTTTAAAATCAATCATCCTGTGTTTGGTCTCCTCTTCAAATTGCACAAGCTGGTTAACGCTCCAATTATCTGTATTGGTAATTGAATGATTCTAATGGCAAATCTCAGAGATATATTGATTTCCCAACCTTTCTAAATAAATACCCCCTGTCACCAATCTCAACTAAATAGCCACCTTCTGCCTTAGATGCTTAGTAACAAAGTGGTCTCTTAGATGAGAATTCAGGAAGACCAAGTGGGTGTTTATATTTCCCAGAACCTCTCACTAAAACAATTTTTCCTTTGCCATTCCTGTATACTTTTCATTTTATAGAATCCTCACATTCTCTACTCCATCATATTATGCTTATCAAGATGTCCTTTCCTGCGCTGGTTCCACCTCTCCACTCAAGGTCCGCTTACTCAGACAAAAGACGAAACTAATTCTTTCACAGCAAGTTGTAAATATGTCTAATAAGCAGAGTGACTATATAATTTATCATCTAAATTAGAGCCCTTCTGAGACTGAATGCAGACATTAACCAAATGGAATGCTAAAACAAGAGGCATAAAGTGAGACTGTCCAGGAAATCAGACATATGGTCAGCCTACTGATAACGCTTAAGGAGATGCTTTTCTCTACGGAAAAGTAAGGTATAAAAGGACAAAGCCTTAAATAAACACAGTAAGTTCTAATTGTTGAATGTCAAATGGCAATCAGTATGAATGGGATTTTGACAGCTAAGGGAGGCCCTTCCTGAGCTTCCAAAACAATGTGTCTATATTCCATTTCTAACTCTCCACCTCCGGAGAAACACTAGTAATATCATTAGTAATACTTATAATAAAAATTTGCTTGCATATTCAGGGTGATTTAAAGTTTTAAATTAGTATAATAGCTAATATCTCACTTACATATAAGAACTCTATTTTGCATGTTAACATTGCTCCTTTTGTAGAAAAGGACATTGAGTCAAAACTCAAACCGAGGTTACCATTTATTTTTCCTTTCAGTCATTCAAAAAGTGTGCTGAGAACCCCCATCCTCGGTCAGACACTGTGCAGGATATTAAGATAGAGAGCACCCAGTCCCATCTTTCAAATTGCTTCTTGTCTAACAGGAAGAGATAGACAGGTATTGCAGACAGAATGCGCTTTTTGTATCCAGTACACTTTGTATTAAAGCATAGCCACCTACTTACATTCTAACTCTACTTATGACAGCTGCCCATATCTTTCAATGGCTTCATATAACATTTTTGGCACTTTTGACACAGATTTTTTTTCATGTTGTTAACTCTTATTGTTTTCTGAGAAATTGGACAAGTGATTCGTACTAAGGGCCAGAAAAATAAAGGAAGTGAGTTTCTGAATGGGCTCCTCTCTAGAGAAAGTATGATAGCAGTTCGAGGTGAACTAGATACTGATATGATGTATCAGGAGCATGACTCATGGTTACAAGAAAAATACAGGTTGCAACCTGTAGAAGTGCTAAGGGAGGGTCAATATAAGGTAAGCTGAGTTAAGTCATAAGAAACAAAAAACAAGCGGCTCAGGAGTACGCAAGAGTGTTTTCAAGTTATTATAGTAAAAACTAATTTTTTAAATTAATGCTAAATGGGATAGTTTAAAGATTTCCAAAACTCCTTCACAGCAACAAATAGCAGGAACATTTTCTTGGTCTTTCATACTCAAAGTGGGGTCCCTGAGTCAGCACCATTGGCATCACCTGGGTGTTTGTTTAGAAATGCAGAATCCCAGGTCCCACGCCAGACCTCCTGACTCTGATTCCCTGGGTGGTTCCTATGCACACAAAACTCTCTGCTGTGATAAGACCATTTTAATACAATGCATCTTCCAATTGTATTTCAAGATTTACAAGCTTTCATAGTAGCCTTGCAGTAAATCCAGTCCAGATATACCTGATACAGTTGTCTGAATAGAAAGCTGCTTGAGTTTCCAGAGAAAGCAAAGAAAACTCTTCTGGTGGCTTATTCTGTCTCTGAGCACAATGGGTAATTGCCAATATTCTGTTTTGAAGGGTTCAAAACTAATTCTTTCACAGCAAGTTGTAAATATGTCTAATAAGCAGAGTGACTATATAATTTATCATCTAAATTAGAGTCCTTCTGAGACTGAATGCGGACATTAACCAAATGGAATGCTAAAACAAGAGGCATAAAGTGAGACTGTCCAGGAAATCAGACAGACCTGACCAGGTAGACCTGACCTCCATTCTACCTCACATGGACTGCAGTTCCTCTCCCAAACGCTCACCCCCAGTGTGGGCAGCTGCACTGATTTGCTCTGCTAGTCAGAGAGAGATTCTGTTTTCCTCAAGTTCCGTGGATTCGTCATGGACAACATATTAACTAAGCCATGCTTTGACCATGCCACACCCTGAAACTTTTCATAAAAGTGTTGGGGCAGGGGAGACCACTTTGTTTCAGTTTGTTGTTTGTTTGAGTGAAAAGGTCATTCTTGGGAAACTTGACAGGTACTAGCATTTAAGAAATTTGCTCCCTGGGAAGGGGTTTAAGGTGGATGACTTTTGAGGACCCTAATTTTTTTTATTCTTGCAGCATAGTGAAAAGGGTAAGATTTTGAAATTAGTCTGGGATTTGATCTTTCCCCTTATGAGCTATAGGGGTTTAAGCAAGTTATTTAACACCTCCAAGCTTCAGTTTTCTCATATATAAGATGGAGATTATTGTACTTAAATTGAAGAAGAGATGTAACACAAAAAAAGATATATATGTGTTTATATATAAAAAAATCTAGCATAATGCCTAGTCCATTTAGACCTTTATAAATGTTAGATCTCTTCATTTATTGTCCTCCTATTCCTCTGAAGTGAAAAATGTTTAGAGGAAAAGTCATTTAAGCTGTTTAGTTTCTTATTATATCATCTTGGAATGAACAAACATCCAGAGAAAAGAAATGGCATAAAAGGAATGAACACTACATTTTAAACAAGCTAATATCATATATTCAAACAACAGCATTAGAATCTTACTAAACTGTGAGCCTATTATAGTACTATCCTTAAGTTCTGTGCTATGAAAATACCTAATGTGCTATATCCCATGAGGTCTCAAAACAGCCCAGACACATTTGAAAAGAACACATTTGTTCCCAATCCACCATCTACTTTGAGCCTTCACCTACCTATGTGGATCCTACGGGTGGTGACCCTCTTTCCCCAGTAGCAGGAGAGAGGGTCACGGTACCCCGCCACGCGTATACATCATGCTCCAGCTTTTATTGTTTTTGCTCATTGCATCACCTGTATCAAAATTAGTTATCCTGTGTCCCCTACCCTGATATAATACAACATTCAGTTATAAAGACAATAGTTAATAAAACAAAATAATTCCTATTTATAGTAATAAATGAGGTAAAGATCACCTTACCCTCTACCTTAATAGGTAACATGTATACACTTTAGCAGAGATTCTGAAGGTGATATTTCAACCTCTGAGGAATGCCTTGAATGCTGTCCATATTAGGAATGGTGGAAAGGAGATGACAGAGATGGCATAGATGGAGGAGATTGCCAGGGAGGCTTCTAGCTTTCCTTTGATCACACACCGTTTATGTACAGGGGTGGCCTATAGAACCTGGTATTTAGTGATCCAATATTTAAATATTTTTATCAGAAATAATTTTTTCTTAAATCTTCTTCATAGTACTGACAGTTATGTGCTCCTGTAAAGCATTTTTCTACATGAGCAATATTAGACTTGCTGATAGAAGGGACAGAATCAGATGTTCTGGTCTTTATAAAGAGGCTATAAAGATGAGATATTATGGTATATTTATAGCAGAGGTGTTGATTAGAATATGCAGTGAGTTTTGCTCACATGTAAAGAAAAGTTCCATAGCTAGGAAGGAACTGACCCTTATAAGGACTCTAAAACCACATCTGCCAAAAGTGAATAAATGAAATAATTTTTTTCTTAACAAGAACCAACCAAAAGATGGCTATGAAACTAGTTTGGAGTGGCAATTTAGGTCTTACATCATAAAGAAAAACATTATATTCCCTTTATTGGCCTGTCAAAATCATTCTATTCTTCATCAAGGGAGAGAATGGTCTTCTAAAAGGCCGCAGAGGGCTGTTAGTTACCTCGGCCTGTTGAAACTGCTTTGTGATATGGCCCTATCACTGTTTATGGAATTCAGCCAAACTGAACATGTAGAGAGTCAGCCACAGTAACGACTCAATACTGATTACATGAAAAGGTGGGGTTTTGAGCTAATAATGCCCTCTTAGCAAGGCACTTAAATCCCCTTAAAGGCATGTTCTTGTTGAAACAACTACAGAGACCGATTTATCATCTGTATCTGTGCAGCACAGAATCTGCTTTTTGAATGAGTGATTCAAGTTCACCAAAGCAGTCATTCTTTCTATATCA
This sequence comes from Cabassous unicinctus, assembly GCA_029593785.1. Classification (NCBI taxonomy): domain Eukaryota; kingdom Metazoa; phylum Chordata; class Mammalia; order Cingulata; family Chlamyphoridae; genus Cabassous; species Cabassous unicinctus. Next base: position 31,369 of record JAQZBX010005091.1, on the reverse strand, counting down.
TTTGCCAATGCCCTGTACAACAATTCACTCATTACTTACAGAGCAGCCAGCACACTGCTGGCTAGGTTTTATCAAAACCTTACAAATATTCCAGTACTTCAGACCCCAGATCTTTGTGGTTGAACAACCAATGTTTTTGTTCCCCTAGAATTGTCAAGATTATTTATATACTTAGAATGAATTTACTAAAGCTACCTTTCTACGTGCCATAACTCATCATTGGAATCCTCCCAATGAAAATGGACCCCTTAATTGAAAATATGCCTATTTTAAGAATTCTTACTGAGTGGGATTATTTTTATGAGAAATTCAGGAAAATACTGTTTTTCCCAGAATACATGAAAATTATATCAGTTCTCTGCCTCTCAATGACTCTTATGAAGTAGATGCAAAGGAAAAAAACAAGAAGAAAATCTGTTACGAGATTTAAGTTTCTAACCAGAGGTGTTGAGCAGTAAGCCAGTAAGCTAAAATCAATTTAAAAAGAAACACAATATATCTGCAATTATTTAGGCAAGTTTATGATGAAGAATTAAAAAAAAAATTTTTTTTATTTTTTAAAGATACTTAGAATACACAAATGTACACAAAAAACATAGGGATTCCCATATGCCCCGCTCCCCACACCTCCCACACCCTTCCACATAAGCAACATCCTTCATTAGTGTGGCACATTCATTGCAATTGATAAACGCATTCTGGGGCATTGCCATTAAGCATGGACCATAGTTCACATTGTAGTTTACACTCTCTCCCACACAATTCTGCAGGCTATGGGAAGATATATAATGGCATATATCTGTCATTGCAATGCCATTCAGGATGATTCCCAAATCCCAAAAAAGCCCCCGCATTACACCTGTCTTTCCCTCCCCCTGCCCCCAGAGCCTCCAGTGGCCACTGCCTTCACATCAATGCTGTGATTTCTTCCATTGCTAGAATCATAACAAGTCTACTGTAGAATGCCAGTAAGTCCACTCTAGTCCATAGTTCATTCCCCAATCCTGAGGATTCTGGGATGATGTCCACTCCACCTCTAATTGATAGGGGGTGAAGAATTATTGAATATGGCAAAACTTCTATTCTAAGGTTCTTCCTTCCTCCATCTCAAACCCCTATTCCAATCATAGTTTCAGTTAGGATCATTAAAAATATTGACCAGGGGGAAGCAGATGTGGCCCAACCAATTGGGTATCTGCCTACCACATGGGAGGTCCCAGATTTGGGTCCTGGTGCCTCCTAAAAGAAGATGAGCTAGACACCGCCACGCATGGGGAGTGGATGTGGCTCAGGCTATTGGGCACTCTCCTCTCATGTGGGAGGTCCCAGGTTTGGTTCCTGGTGCCTCCTGGAGAAGGTGCACAAACAATGAGCAGACAGATGAGAGGACCATCTAGGGGAGGGAGGGATAATTAAAGGAAAAATAAAGTAAATTTTAAAAAATATTGAGTAGGGGTGGGGCACTATACAAATTTTAATCAATCCATGTGTATAGATTGATTGTATAGAATCCATGTGTATTCTCAAATCCAAAAGAATTATGAAGAAGTCTTCATTTCTATACATGGTTTCAATCACGGTTCATCTACTCATTAACAAAACAAATATTTGTTAACTATTTTTTGGAAACTAAAGGTGAATGAGACACAGCACCTCCATTATAGAAGCTCACAATCTATGGGCACAAATAGACATATAAATGATATAAACATGTTGTTATACAACAGTGAAATAGGTGGTGGTAAAAGCTACAAAACTTTAATAGGAAATACGTGACTAAGAATCCATGAAAAAGGTTTACTAGGCCTTGAACAAGTAGGTATATTCAAGAAACGCAATATGGGGAGTATGTACTCAGAAGAACTGAAAGCAGGGATGGGAACAGACATTTGCACACCAATGTCCATAGTGGCATTATTCACAATTGCCAAAAGCTGGGAGCAAACTAAGTATACATCAACCAATGAATGGATAAACAAAATATGGTATATACATAAGATGGAATATTTTTCAGCTGTAAGAAGGAATGAAGTCCTGCTGCATATGATAACATGGATGAATCTTGAGGACATTGTGTTAAGTGAAAGGTCAGACACAAAAGGACAAATAGTGTATGGTGTCACTAATAAGACCAATTATAATGAGTGAACTTATGGATTTCAAATCTAGAGTATAGGTTACCAGTGGATAAAATGACGGTAGAGAATGGGGAACTGATGCTTAATGTGTGCAGTTGGTTGTAAATATTTGGAAACGCATAGAGGCAGTGGTAGCACATTATTGTGAGGATAATTAACAGTGCTGATTTATGGGTGTGAATGTGGTTGAAAGGGGATGTTTAGGGTATATGTTAACAGAAGGAAGCTAGAGTATAAACTTGGGACTGTATAACATAGTGAATCTTGTGGTGGATGATGACTGTGGTTAATAGTGCAAATATAAGAATGTTCTTTCATAAACTATAACAAATGTATATCACTACTATAAAGTGTTAATAATAGGGTGGGATATGGGAAAAATACAAGTAATGCAAATGATAAACTATAGGTAACAGTAATATTGTAATATTTTTTCATCAACTGTAACAAAGGTACTATTCCAATGCTAAGGATTAATAATAGGGTATACAAGGTGTAGGCAATTTTTCTTTTTGGAGTAATGAAAATGTTCTAAAATTGACTGTGGTGATGAATGCACAACTCTGATTATACTGAGAGCCACTGATTGTACAATTTGTATGGTGTGTAAATACAACTGTTTACAAAAAAAATAGTGATTCTAAGGAGTCAATTGTGTTAAAAATGTGAAATAATATATACAAATATGTGGTGTGTAGAATTAAGGATTTAAAAATAAAATAACAACAACAATAACAAAAGCAGCTAACTTTTATTGAAAGCTTAAGATAAACCAAGCACTGAGCTAAGCACTTCACAGGCAAGATCATTAGTCCATGCAAACCCCCTATAGGAGGGTTCTATTATGAAACAGAATAATGATAGTGGCTAACATATACATTGAGTGTTTATTAAGTGCCTGGCACTTTTCTAAGTCCTTTAGATACATGAATTCATTTATTCCTCACTGTATTAGTGTGTCAAAGGGGTGCTGATGCAAAGTGCCAGAAATCTGTTGGCTCTTTTATAAAATAAATACCCTTTATAGGTATGTACAGTTACAAGGACCCTAAAGAGTCCAACTCAAGGTACCATAAGAGGTACTTTGTCATCAAAGTCAGCTGCCATGTGTTGAAGCAAGATGGCGGGTGATCTCTGCCTGGTCTCTCCTTCCGAGGCTTCCTCTTCCTCTTAAGGCTCCATGGGCCCAGGTTCTTCCCGGCCTCAGCTGTAAACTGGTATAGGGCTTGCTGCTCAGCTGCACAGCTGCGAACTATCAGACAAATGGTTCCTCTCTCTTCTCAGGGCTGCAGGATCAAAGTTCTTTCCTCTGCTGTGTCTATAGAGCTCTCTCTCTTCCTGTATCTTCTTTTGTGAGTGTCCTTTTATATCAGCCCACCAAGGGGGTAGGGACTCAACCCTGAGTCATTCCCTACTGATGTGGTTGAATAAAAGCCTAATCTTAACAGGTAATTTAATCAAGACATATCAGCTGAATCTAATGCATCAAAGATCACACCCAGAGGAACAGACCAGTTAACAAACATAATTTCTCTTTTGGGGAGTCCTAAATAATCTCAAACTGCCACACTCACTCTGAGATAGAATCTATTATTTTCCCTAGTTTAAAGGTGTCTAAATGGTGGCATAAACAAGTTGTATATGCACGGTTATACAGCTGGCATGCAGTACAGCTGGGAGTCAAACCTTAACAGTCTCATTCCAGAGCTCATCCCTACAGAGTCTCTACAATAAAGCCTCTCATGACAGATGTGGAAACTGAGGTAAAGAGTGGTCAAGTAATGTACCCCAAGTTGCACATTCATGCAGTGGAAGGGCCAGGATTCAAATCTAGGTCTGTCTGGCTTTTCTCTTAGTTGACATCAAAGAATTTTCAAGATTTCTCAGATAGTCTTAGCTAAAAGCTGCATTTCACTTAGTTTCAACTTGCCTATAAATGAGGGTTGAGGGAAGCGGGTGTGGCTCAATGGATAGGCTCCCGTTTACCATATGGGAGGCCCCGGGTTTGCTTCCCGGGGTCTCCTTGTGAGGGCAGGCCGGCCGGCCTGCATGGTGCGGTAGGCTGATGCAGCAAGACCTCACAGCAGGAAGCGGGTGTGGCTCAATTGATAGAGCTCCCGTTTACCATATGGGAGGCCCTGGGTTTGCTTCCCGGGGCCTCCTTGTGAGAGCAGGCCGTCCCCGCGCGGCGTGGTGGGCTTGATGCAGCAGGACCTCACAGCAAGGGGGAGATAAGCAGACACGGAAGAAACACACAGCGAATGGACACAGTAAAAACACAAGCATCAAGGGGGGGATAAATAAATAAATAAATCTTTAAAAAAAAAAAATGAGGGTTGAGTAACTGCCAGCTTTGACACATGCATACTGGCTACTGAGTTAATTTACATGGATGAAAGGTGACAAAATTTTGCAAAGGAGCTTAGTAGTCACTTAAGGCATTAGTGTCATATTCTACATCAACCCCTAGCTGCCCCTAGTAACCCATACATCATATCATTCTTTATAACACCAATTTAAACACAAATTTTGTTTGCCATGCTGATGTTGAAAGTCTTTTAGTGCCTTCAATAGCTACCAGAAGAACGATTACAATTGATGCCCTAAATTATAAAGGGTTTCTCAGGAGGCTGACAATTCACACATTTTAGTTAGTGACAGGAGAATTGGAAGCATCTCTCTGGATTATCAGTTACATAATGTCTTAAATCAGAGCTTCCTCTTTTCTCATTCACAGCACTCCCTTAAAATTTCTGACCTTATTCTAGGCCACATGTGGGAAAAGTTCCACACATTCTAAAGGTTAGAAGGAAAGAAGAAGAAAAAAAGGTTTGGGGATGCCACATTAAATTCTACATTTTGAAGCTCTTCCCATCATGATGTATAATAAACTTCTCATGTTTAAATATGCTCCTTTTAATGTAATTAGTAATAATGAACATTGCTAAATCAGTGGCAACATTCTTCCATGGGGGAATCTATAATGGCACCTAAAAAAATATCACCAACGTTAAACACTTTGACAAAGCACTGTATTATAGAGCCTCAATAGTTTGCTTTATAGCTTATCTAACATTTGAACACCCTAGCTTATGCAGAAGGCAGGTTTTAAATGTGAGTACTTAAAGCTATAAGAAAAATGAACAATATAAGAACGTTTGCTTATTCTTTTATATCTTGTCTTTCTCAAGTCTTTTTGTATCCTACTTTAATTAATTTAATATTAATAGCTTTTAATACAATGTACTGCATATTAACTGTGTGTCAGACACTGTGCCTGTGTATATATACACACAAAATATTTCACACAATTCTCATAGCAAGCCTATTGAGTTAGAGAATATTATTACCCTGATTTTGCAGATGAAGAAATAAGCTCTACAATCACATAGCTTACATATGGAGGAGCCAGGGTTTGAACCCAGGCCTGTTTAACTCCAGAGGACATGAACTTAATTTGCAATTGTTGAATAGACATTATCTCCATCCACTCATTAATCTGTCCATTCATTCATTCATTCATTCATATATTTCACAAACATTTATTATGTGTTATGTGTTATGCACCATGTTAAAAATTGATGGAAGGGAAATAAACAAACATGGTTTCTGCCTTAAAGAAGAACACTAACTATAAAGCAGACATTAAATAATGATTATTATAGCACATATGATATGATGCCTTTGTGCTTAAATGTTAACAACAATCTCTTTCAACAAGATGTTCTACAGAACACTCATTTCACAATATGCATACAAAGTATGTGTAACTGCTCACCATATCCCCCTTTGGAAATTTATATTTCATATTTTCCTACTATAGGTTCTCACGAAAAATAAAACTGCTTAAATGTTTGCCTAACTTACTTTTCCTGGAGACGCTTTCATTTTTTTTTGTAAATCACATTAATATTCCATGTTTCCCAAGGAATAATCTCCAAAAATCTCCTCTGTTGCTATATAATAATAAACATTGCATTTATTGAAAAGATATTGTTTGAAACCACAATTCTTTATATTACTAACTTGAAGGACATTAAGCACTACCTAAATTTTAAACTTAGAATATCTGAAATTTCAGGCAAAGCTAAAATTTTTCAGTTGAAATAACATTACTCTGGCAAGTCGCTAGCCTATGGAATAGATTCACCTGTTGCCCAGAGCCCACTTCATCTCCCCCTCTATTCTACCCACTCCCCATTTGGCTGACTACTCTCACCTAGTCCAGGAGGCAGCAAGAACAAATATAAACAAGCTTATTTTTACTGGTCTGAGTCAATCTATATAAGTATCTTGAAGGGGTTGTTTAGGACTTAATACTTAAAATGCAATTAGTAGATCATCTATGAAATAGTCATATCATAACATTTTCAACTTTGACCAGTGAATGACTCCTGGTGTGTTTCACCGAATGAAAAAGCATCTGCCAATCAAAAGAAAAATAAGATATTAGAAAATGGGTATGGAAAGGCTAGGGAGCGTCTGGTCCAGGAAGCTGTACTCATGACAGAGCTGCAGATCTAGTATTATAAGAAAGTTTGCAGAGGGCAAGTGGTGCTAAAAAAAAAAAAAGAAAGAAAACAGATCTAAGGAATCAGGAGTCCATCTTGTCCAAAATGAAGGTGTTGTATATATTCCAACAAGTACTAAGAAATTACCGCATGCCAGATAATGTAATAAACATATTTTTACTAATTAAATCCTCCTCAAATCTTAATGCTATAGTAAAGAATTCTCTTTTTAAGAGGAGAAAAGTAACCTGTTGTTATATTGTGATTTTAACAAATGAACAAACATTTATTGAACATCTAATATATTGGTTTCTGGGCTGATTGGTATGTTAAAAAAAAATAATTATAGTCCTGCTCTCATGATTCTTAAATCTAATTGAGAAAAATGGACCTACAAACATAATTTTAAAACAATATGCTAAATGAAAGTGTTAAGAAAAGAGAACGACATAAACAAGCATATCAATGAAACTGTTCCATTCTACTAATTGAGGAAAGGTCATAGCCTTTCCTTTCAGCTCTATCCCCAGTGAGCTATGTGTTGGCTTATCTAGTGCAAGGCTATGTTCAACTTAATCAAACCCAATTGCTTCTTTCCGTTATAAAATCTATTTTGCTACTATCTACCTACCTACCTACCTGCCTAACTGCCTACAAAAGTATGGTGATATTACTTTTTTCTATTCTGAAATGTAATGAAACAGAGAAATAAGAATATAATTTATAATAAAATAATAGATTCTAATATATTAATGCTCAGAAAGAACTATATTACAAGTCAAAGTCCTACTTCTGTTTTCTATAATTACCCTCAAGGAGGGTGGTATAGCGATAACAACCTTATTGAAAACCATGATTTAATTTAGTTACTGAAAATGAATGTAAGGATCCCAAATTTGTCATTTCAAAAGGATCTAACAGGGATATATCAGAAATATTTTACCTGTTAGCTGTTGGAAAGTACTAATTCAGGTTAATGCAGTCACCCAGTACTACTTTTGGGTCATCACTAGAGTACAGTCTCATTGAAGATCTGTCTCCATCCTCAGGGATGCGCTTAAAGAGGGGGCTAAAGCTGCCTTCCGCTGGTTATACGGCAAGATCTCAACTTCCCAACCTGATAAATTCAAAGATAGCTCTTAATCGGGGGCACTTTGTACTTCCTGTTGAAGCAATGGCACCTTCTTTGGTATTGTAGGCAGCTGAAACTTTCAGTAGCAACTTCCTGAACATTGCCTTCCTGATATTTTCTTCCCTAACTCCAAAAATTTTATGTCTGTAATCCTTAGAATAAACTCCTTACTATTCTAAGCACTTAGAGGGCTTTTGTTTTCCTAGCCAAACCCTGACATAAATGCATACTAAGTGACAGTTAAGTTGTTAGCAGGGTATATAATGTATTTCTGACTGGCAGAGACAAGGAAGGCTTTTGGGAAAAGGTAATGTGTGTCTTGAGTCAGGTTAATTAATTAGACAATAATCAGGTGAAGAAATGAATCATGTCTGTGTCTTGGGGAGTGGGGATGGGGCAGTATCCCAGGCAGGAAGATCCCAGGAAATGGTAGAGCCAGGATCCAAAATAATGGGGATGTTACCTCTCTTCAAACTCTAGAGCCCATCTCTTTATCTGACACAGCTCTCAGAATATTCACCACCAAGGGCTCTGTCCTCAGAACAAATGCCAGCTTGTATATTTTCACCTTCAAATGCAATACTGAGAACTGAGTGGGTTTTGAGCTATGTAGAGTAGAAGAGCTACTTCATTCTCAGCACTCTAGTGTTACTGGGCTCAGGATTGCAGGAGCATTTTTGATCCACAACTCATGCCATTGCCTCTTATTGAATGGTCTTTTATTTATATACACATTGCTCCTAATTTCATACTATCTTCCCCATTCTTTACTGATGCCATTGACACTCTTAGCTTGAGTCAGACACACACATATTCCCACTATTGTTCTTCTTGTTAAATTTTAGTACACAGGGAGCCATAATATGGATGCTTGTCAGGACCACCAGTACCATGATCAGGGAACAGGGAAATGTATATGGGCAGGTGTTGGTTCAGAGAAGTCAGAAGTGGCACATGGAAAAATCAAAAGAGCAGAGAATAGGAAATAGAGTGGCACATGTAATTAATAGTGTAGCCTAGAGGTGAACATGGGTATAACACTTCTTTGTAATTTAATTCTTGGTTTTCGTTCTTAGCATACAAATGGGCTTTAGGGGTGCTCCAGTATCCCTCACGGTCCTGGTTGGTTGTAGGAATACCTATAAAATGGGGTCGGGGGGAGGAGAGGGGTGATGTATATTCTAAGAGCTTTGGAATCAGACTAACTTAATTATAAAAAAAGAATCCAAATTACTTACTGCTTCTACTAGTTTAGATACGTTATTTTTTTTATTAGTCTCACTAATTTTTTCTTCTTATTTTTTAATGGATGTAATAATACTCTCCATGAAGAGTTTTGAGATTGGTATATGAAGTCTTAGTATTTGGCATAGGTGATGGCTCAGTTAAAATTAGTTTAATTTCCTCTTTACTTCCCTCTTGCTATTTAGTGATTAAAAATAAAACAAAACTGAAAAAAAATAAAGAAGAAAAACATTGAGATTAGCCATCCCCTAGTGATTTTCATAAACTATAAGGAGTGAGGAGTGTGAATTGATGATTATTGAAGATTCACTTAATTGGAAGAGAAAAAGAAGAAAGTTTGTTATGTGTTTTAAAATGATAATGAGCTGATATGCCACACTAATGAAAGATGTTTATGTGGGATGTTATGGGAGGTGTGGGAGGTGGGGAACATGGGAATCCCTGTAATTTCCGTGTAACATTTAGGTAATCTAAGCACCTTTTAAAATATATATATATTATAAAATATATATATATTATATATATATAACATTTATGTAAGCAAATGCATATATATGCATTTATATTTATATATCATTTTACAAATATTGGTTTGTATTGTGAAAAATTTTATTTTTACCCACAATAAAAAAAATATAAAATAAATAAATAAATAAATAAAATGATAATGAGCAATGCCTTCATAGAATGTGGCTGAGTTAGAATTTGGAGGGTCTACTTGAGATAGTCTATCATGCAATGAAACAAAATATTGAGAAATATTCAAAATAATATAGCTACAGCTAATATTTGTCAAACCCTGACTGTGCCGATGCTGGTTCTGTGCTTTATGTGTATTTTCTCATTTAATTAATGTATAACCTCAGAGGAGCTAAGTAACTTAGGTTAAACAGCCATTTGCTCCTTTATTAGGAAAGTAGCGACCATGACAAAAATTTTGCACAATCACCTTTTTAATAATATTAATAACCACATGGCTAAGTTTACGCACTAGTTTTCCATCCATTATTTCATTTACCACGGAATTAAATTCATTTGAATTTCTTTTCCTTAATAATGACTTATTTCATACCTACTCTATGCTCTCCCTCACTGCTAGCCCACATGGCGCACACACATACAGAAGGTGGTTGATACCTTTATCCATGTTACATGCAAATATGAATATATAGACTCAGAGAGCTTTAATATTTGGTCTAAATCCGCACCTTTAATATTGCTCAGAGGTAGTGCTCAGGTGCAAGCTATTCGTCCATCCTATTCTCAACCCTGTTGCCTTCTCGCTGTGTTTTGCTGAAAGCTGATGGAACAGAAGAGTCTAATGATCTACTTTGTTAATATAATCAATGTTAGAATGGGAATGTAAATATTTAGTTTCCCTTCTAAGCTTAAAGTCTAAGAAAAGTCTAGTATTTTCCCATGAAACTAATTAGTGGTAAATGGTATAGTAAATCCTCCTTGACTAGACACTGCCATTCACGGATTAAGAGATTGTTTGATTAACTTTTTTTTTTTTTTTTTTGGAATTGGCTAGCTATAGCATCTCAAGTGATCTAATATCATTGTTGTCAGTGACTTCCAGGGCATTGTCACAATGTTTCTTTCACCAGTGGTAAGGATCTGGACTACTGCAACATTGTCTCTGTCAGTAACAGGCCAGTAATTTCTTTTCTTTCCCCTCCAGGAAACTAGCATACTTAAGGCAAGTCTTCCTTAGGCAAGCTCTTGCCCCATCATTAGTTCTTGTATAAAGATTCCATGAACGCTTGCCAAGGGGAAATCAAGATCTATTTTCCTTTTACCTATAAAAGCTGTTGCAATAAGAGGCAGGAATATTGACAGGCTGAAGAGTAAGAGAATCAGAAGCTTAACTCAGAATACATTTCTGCTACAAACAATGCATATTAAAATGAAATGTGAATTGTATCCAGCTTAGTCTCTTCTCTACTGAAAATACAGGAACAGACTTTAAAAAATGTAGTACTCCAGTGGTTGCTCTTTTGAAATGCCCATCTTGTCTCATTGAAAGGAATATCCCTTTCCTTTAACTTTGATTCAGCCCCTCCTACCTCTCCAAGAAACTTTCTTCATCAGTTATTCTCTCCTTTTATTCATTCCTTCACTAGGGATTTGTTAAATTCTGCTACATGCCAATCTCTGTGCTAGTTGCTAGAGATGAAAAGTGGAAAAGTCAGATAAGGCCCCTGGTCTCACAGAGGTGAAAGTCACATTGCTTTCTGAAAGGGAGAAATTATGAGTATGTGAATAAATACAATAATTATGGTTTAGGATAAGAGCTAGGGAAATGTATGAGAGAAAGTAATGAGGGGTAGGGCTACACTCTCCTACTCCCACTGACTCTGCCACTGACTCTTGTCTGGTCAGAAAAGTAGCAGTTATGCCACCTTCCTGGCCCTACAGACATTTCTGTTTCTGGTGTAAATACTTGCAAGGCTAGAGTTAGTGAAGGCATGCTAAAGGCCATGACATGAATTCACTTTACATGTTGAACTACCATCCCTCTAGAGAATCACTCTTTACACTTAAGGGTCGGAGCAAATTTTGCTCAGTTACTACAGTGTTTTAAAAGAAAGACAGAACATCAAAGTTAAATTTTTTTTTTTTGGGGGGTGGAGGTTTGTAGAAGAGTGTCAGAGGGGGTGGCTGCAAGCCCAGCAGGTTTATAATATTCAGGGCACTGTTCCCTAAGCAATAAAGTTCTTCTACCTTCTCCAACTCCAGATTTAAGAAAAGTGGGCACACATTTAGAGAGCTCCAAGTCCAGCCTCCCACTGGTTTACCCAGGGCTCTTTCCTGAGCTCCCTCCTGGAAATGTCCTGGCTGTGTCCAGTTTTCCATCCTTACCTTCCTTCCTTCCTTTTGATATTCATTCAATGTCTATTGACTGAGTGCCTACAATGTGTGCCAAGTACTGTTTAATTGGTGGGGATAGGGCAGAGAACAAGTCTGAGAAGGGGAAAAAAAGTGATCATAAGTAAATAAGATAGATATCAAATGGTAGTAAAGTGATAAGCAAAGAATTAAAATGAAGCCAGGACACAGAGAATGTTATGGTGGCTACTCTCATTTGTGCAGTAAGGAAAATCATCTCTGACTAGGTAATATATAAGCTAAGGTCCAAATGACAGGAAGGAGCCAAACCTTCCCATGATGTGGGAAGAGCATTTGAGGCAGAGAGGACAGTCAGTACGAGGACTGCAAGACAGGTTCCAGAAGCAAAAATGTCATTCCTGTGGCTGAGGTCCAGCGGGTGTAGGGGAGACTGGAACAAAAGGAGCACAGAGGATAGGATTCAAGAAACACAGTGACGAGTCAGACTTGATTGGCTTTACTCTAGGTGAAATGAAACATTGAAGACTTTCAATCAGAAGGGCAAACTGATTTATGGTCTAGATCAGTGCCTCTCAAGCTTACTGTGTATACAAATCCCTTGTTAAAATGCAAATTCTGATTCAGTAGGTCTGGGGTGGTACCCAGAATTTTGCATTTCTAATAAGCTCCCAGGTGATTCCAGTGCTACTTGTTCACAGTCAACATTTAGAATAGAAAGGTTTGAGAAGATCATGGAAGGTCATTGGAGAATGGCATTGGAGAATTTCAGGGAGACAGGAGAGCAAGCAGGAAGACCAGTTCAGAGGCTCTTGTAGCATTTTTGGGAAGAGGAAATGGTGAGTTAGACAATTTTGGCAATAGTAGAAATGGAGAAAATAGTCTCTTTCAGCATATGTTGTGTAAGTAGAGTTGACATAGGATTGCCAATGATTGGATGGGGAGGGAGGAGGAAGGGAAAATGAGAAAACAATGAAACCTTCTAGAAGTCACCATTTTGTAGATGGTAATGCCATTTGCCAAGAAATGAAGGAAGGTGTAGTAGAGTAGTATGAAAATTACATTAGTTTTTCCCCAACCCACATTTAGCACAGGACATAGGTGGGAATTATCAAATGTTAAGAACTTTTAAAAAATTATTTTTATCTCTATAATAAATGCTAAAGATACAAAAGGAAGATGTCTATTCTTCGATAATTACATCATTAAACAATGGAGTACTTTATAAATAATGATGCCAGTACGATTGAAATGTATTGCAAGTCCAGTTTCTCAAATCCTCTCCAAATTCCACATGCACATAAAAAATGATAATTTAGTCACATACTCAAATGAAAAAATATAACAGCAGAAGCTGCTGGAAAGTCATACAGCAATGTCAGGTGAGTTCCAGCTCACCATTCATTTTGAGCTATACACTTCATAGAATTAAAGGGAGAAAAATTTGTTTGCACATAAATGCAAACAGCCATGTATAGATTTTGATTGCCTATGTTGTGAGAAAGGTTGGCTTCTTGTTCGCTCAGCCAAATGTGATTAATGAGATGGGAAACGTATTCCTAAATTTAAAAACTGTTAAATTACAAGGAATGCTATAATATATCCAGGTAATTAGAAGCCAGCGCGTTTGTAGCTTCGAAGATCAGGGGTCCAGAGTTATCTCCCAAAGGTATATTAAGAAGTATTAACTAACTCTGCCTGTAGAGGCTTTGTTTGAAGATGCTAATTTTTACTTCACAAGTGCTGCTATTTGAAATGGGAAATATTCTTAAACATTCCTAAAAATCTGTGACTCTGATCAAGGATTAGATCAAAAGACTGCTAACAATGACGGCTGTGGTAATTTGTTTGGAGTCAGATCTTGCCTAACAGAGAGAGATGAGTTGACACAGAAACCCCTACCTTATGCCTGATACAGTAAAACCATCCTAATTGGTAGCAAAACCCTGACAGTTAAGCAATCATCCCAATTATCTGGAGCTGGGAAGGCTGGAGGACATTTGATTTACAGCGTTGCTGTTTAAAAAATATCAACTCCGGCCAGTAATTGGAAGATGATTGTAGGCCAGTTAGAAGCAACAGGAACTTTTCAGAGAAAAGAACAGTGAGTGAAAGGGATACAGAAGTCAGTTTGTGGAGTGAGAGTTGGGGAAACAGTTCATCTTCCACAAATAGAGAGAGCAGTTGAAGAACCACAGAATGAAAATAAAACTTTCTATTTTTTATTAGCTGAACACAAAACATAATATGTTGGTAATTCTTAGGTAAACATTTCTTTCTACCAGCCAAGCTCTGCTCAATTAAAAAGAATAAAAGTTCCTGGATTTTGTAAAATGTCTTACAGTTTTCAAAGGAAAGGCCACACCTCCTGGCACTTTGTCATTCTTTCTCTGTGTCCCCTGCAACCTGTGGCCATGATTATGTAGTATTTTAAGGCTGCTCCCTCTCTCACTGGACTTTCAACCCTGTTACCTCAGGACTCCTTAATAGCTCTTCAAACAATTTTGAATGAATATAATAATAAGGAAGTAAATCATCTTCAAATTCACCATTTTATGATGTGGCCCCATAACCATCTTTAGTTTGAAATTTAAGGGAAGAAAACAAAACTCAACTATTCACTTTAGGAATGGTTAGGAATGGTTAGATGACCATGGTTAGATGATGTGGAGCTAGGGCTAGTACACAGTTGTTTCAATTTCAGATATTTTCCTCTTTCTGTTTTACTCTGAGTTTTCCTGGAAACTCAGAATACTGTACACAGCCAGGATAGGAGTGAACCAATCATTTGATTGCTTTAAACACCCACATCCTGCATTCCCTTCTCTAACAGTGCGTTTTGTCTCCTTAAAATACTGTACCCTGTCAAATTCCCGGGTCATTTAATGATTTTGTGGCATCTCCCTTAGAAGATTGCCAATAGCCAGACCTGGCAATTTCAGTATTTTATATGACCTCAAAGCAAGTGAAAATGGAAACTTACTCATGGAGAATAAGTCATGGGATCCAGGGTCTTTGCATATGCTATCCATGTAGGTCTCTTACTTTTCTCTATTTGAAAAGCATGCGCACACAAAGAATAAAAATCCATTCACAACCACACCACTATTCAAAAATATTAATAACGTATGAAGTGAATATCCCTGCCTATGATCCCATCACACTGGTCTAGATTCTTCCAGACTTGTTCTAATGCCTTTCAGATAGAGCAGCCCTATTAATTTCAATCACCGTCTCCTTATATCTGCAAACACCCTCCTTTAAAACAAAATGCAAACATGTTACATATACTCATCAGCAACTTGGTTATTTTCTTCCATTTTTGGTACATCACATGCATCCACACTAATTTATTTAACCTTTAAAACAATCTTGGAGTGTGATTATACTTATTTACTCAAATGAGGACATTGAAGACCAGAAAGTTAAAAAATTTGCCCAAGTCACATAATCAAGGTATGGATCCAACTCTTTCATGGTTCACAGCCCAAACCCTTCTGCCTGAATCTTGGGGTCTCCCTCAGAGAAGACAAACTCACTTACTTTCTTCATTGTTTTATGTGCAATCTTCTGATTAGCATCAGATTTACCAAGTCTACTCAGTCTTTGATTCTACTCCACTGAACTTTTGGGTCTCCCTGAATTCCACCTGTTACTGAGCCCTCTCCAAAATCAAAAGCTGTGACCATTTGGAAAGCCACAGCCAGCAGAGGCAGCTGCAGGACTAGTCGGGATTGGCACAGTCTCCAAGGCTGACAGCAGCTACAGAGATGCTAGGGAGATGCCTGTGGCTCCCGAGCCAATTCTCTGTGCTCTTTTGCTGGCATCAGGTGATTCCATACCTGGCCTTGTGCATCCAAGTGTTGCTCACTTGGTGCTGGGTTAACACAGTGGCGTGGACATCTGAACTACACCATATGCTTTGCTTTTACATACAATCCAGCATGCTAGGGCTGCATTTTTAGTTGACTCTTCTGACATTTTCTTAAAGGCAGTAAGATACACTCCAGTCTCAGGCTTGCTAACTAAATAGCAAGAGAGTCCAGTTTTCAGTGATCAACAAGGTGCTTGGCACACAAGGTAACTTCAACAATTTTGACTGACTGACAGAATGAATAAATGATGGGTAGTAGCACTGGTTCCTAGAGTAGGATTTGGCTTCTCAAAGTGGTATTCTGGTCAAAACAACTTAACTGAGACTCCTGAGATATAAAGGAAGGAATATTCAACTTACAATGAGAAAACAGGGGACCTTGCCCTAGGTCTATTTATGGCTATGTAACTGTAGATGAGTTACTTAATAGCCTCTCAATATCTCAAGCTATTCATTAAAAAAAAAAAAAAAATATATATATATATATATAATAGCTCTATTTCAGAGTTCTTGTGGGTAATGAATGAAAATATATGCCCATGTGATTTGTTAACATTCTATATAAAAAAATAAATGGAATATTGAGTATATAGAATTTTTTTACCTAATGATAAGGGTCTACCTTAAAGATCAGGCACAATCTTTGATATCAGGATATTTACAAAATGGTTGTGGAGTGAAGGCAGATATAAAATCATTAGAAACAGAATTTCACTAATGTACACAGAAGCCCCGGTGAGCATGAACCACTGGAAATTGAATTGGATTCATCAAGGATGCCTTTCAAAGCAGATGGAGTTGAACATAGTGTTATTCAGACAACCTAAAAGGTAACTAATTCTGAAGCTTTTCCTGGCTTCTGCAAATGTTGAAAATAGTTTCATTTAGGGATGATGTGAACATGAACCCTGAAATCATTGTGGACACTGTTTCCTGAGTTTGTTCTTACACTAGTCTAAATATTGTTAAGCTGCCCAAGCATCAGAAAACAAATGGAAAAGTGAGTGTTAATCTTTGGCTATAGGCCATCTCAGACCATCTCTTCCTCTGTTCTTCATTCTTTGTTCCATTTTCACTACACAGCCATCTTCAGTTTCAGGTATCTGAAAGTTAGGCTTCTGACTTCCAGTTTGTCTTGGGACCTTGTTCTCTGCCCAGGTGACTGTCCCAATTCCACCTATGCCAGCTACATTCTCAGCTTCCTATGAGCTCAGTTTCAGTTTGCCTGCAGCTCCAGTTAAGGCACAGTTTGCAGCTAGCCTTGACCTTGCAAGAATCACAGCAGGTAGCTAACCTCACCCTCTTCCTCTCACTCTGACTCAAGGTCTCCCCTGTTCAAGAGGGAGAGTAAAGGTATTTCTGAGTTCTGCTGAGTGAGTGGAGATGCGGAAGGAAGGTGTGAAAGTTCAATAGCTCTGCTCTTATTTACCATCTCTAAAGATTCCTATCTTGTTCATCTCCACTTGTTCTTTCCTTCGGCTGCTAGGTTCCTAGGTGAATAATTCAGACTTTACTTGTTTATTTATACTAGGTTATCTGAGGTATCTTACACATAAACTTAGATGCAGTATGATTGAAAAACTTTTGAAAAAAAGAATAAAAGACAAAAATCCAAGTAATCAAAATAGAGAAAGGTGAAAAATAGGAACTTTGGAATGTTGCAAAGAGTTACAGTAATTGAATATACATCATTTATATTTAAGTTTCTTGGCTTCCAAAGGAAATAAAAAATTAAAAAAAACACAAAAACCTCAATGGGTCATGAAGCTCTTTCTTTATTAACACACAACAGACAAACATTCATAAATTAGAAATAGGTTTTATCTTGGTCTGGAATCTGAGGAAAAAAAAAACCTCTTTGGTATTCAGATAAGGGATTTTGAAAAAAAGAAAACTTTTTCAATGCTTTTACTCCTCCTTACCCACACCCCTTCCCCCAAAAAAATAACTGTTCCTGCATTCCACACGTGACTCTTTCTTATATTAGAATGCAGTAATAATTGAAGGAATAACATTGTACTCTTGTTCCACTAAGATAATCATACACATAACTAGAGGAGGGGGCTTACTGAAAGACAAACGGTGCCTATGTTACAGAGCTCCTCACAGGAATGGGCCCCCTTTCAAGACCCTGCACCTAATTTGCATATTCAATTTGTTTTCTTGTTTTAAGATGGCCCCCCTTAATTGTGGTAAGCTGCTGATCCCCCCCAAATCTGGGTCTACCCCGAACCAGATTTCACCTAATCTAGGTGATCTCTTTTAATCTAAGGTAGCTTGTAGAATTTGAAGATTGGATATAAGCAAATTGTATTTTCAGCATTCTAGAATAACAATTGTCTCCCCTGAGCTGTTGACACTGTCTATATAGCAGTCAAATCATAACCAAGATTTTATACCAACATTCAAAGGATAACTATTCATTAATGTTGATTGAAAGAGTGTCTACAAACTCTAGAAAATATGATTTCATTCAATAGCTATTAAAAGCTATCTATTTTTTTTCACTATGTTAAATGCATTGGGTAGTAATATGGAACATGCAGTTCCTACTTTTTAGGAACTTCCAGTCTAATAGGAAACAAATATGTATTACAAGATAACATCAAGAATGATATAATAGCAATAAAAATATGAGGAGTAATGAGAAAATTCAAGGAAAAAAAAGTATGTTTGACTTATCTGAGACAGTTAGGAAAAGATTCACTCCAGAATATAGTTAACATCTATAATATTTTGTTATGAAAGTTGATAATTACCCTGAGTGTCCTGGTCATATTGTGTGTATATTTATTACTTTGATAGCAATGCCTAAGGAAGAAAAAGGGGGTGGGGAATGAAAAGAGAAAAGGAGTGAATTTAGATATAGCCAAATCATTTGGAAAGATAAAGGAAACTGAGACAAAAATATCCTGGCCTTAAACTTCCTAGGGAAAAGTGAACTACGAGTAGGATTGAAGAGCTAACTGGTTCACCTCAGAGGATCCCAAGTGGTCCTGCATGGATTTCTGATTGGGAGAACTAAGAGGTTCATTAGAATCAAGATTTTATAGTAAACAAAGTAGCCACCAAGGTTTTCCTATGTGAAAGATCCAACTTGTATTTTATCTCCAGAGCCGTATGTAGGCCATTTATAAACCTCTTGAGTCTTTTTTTATGACTTTAGTATCCTGTGCGTTTGCCAATAAATCTGAAGCTCAGGTATATCCTTTGATTCCTACGGACTCCCCAATCTTCATCTCATTGTGGGCTTTCCAGAGTCTTTCAGTGCTGTTCTTGCCCCAGCTAAGACCCGGATGATGTTGCCAGGGACACCTATGCAGCCTGAAAAAATTCCCTTTTCCTTTGCATCTGCTGCAGTGTATGATGAAATACCTTTTTGTGTGCAAAGTTCCAGTCCCTTGAAGATGGAGCTCAGAAATAGCTCTACTTTTGTTACTATGTCCTGGTGACTATAGGCCTTGCTGCTTCCAGGGCGAATATCTGGTGTCACAGCTAACACCTGCCTATCAAAGCATTGTTGCTGTTCAGCCCTTCCACACCCACTGGGTTGCAAATATGAAAGAGCTGCTTGTCACGTGTTGCGGTCAAGCTTGATATTCTCCTTGGTCCTCCTACTGCCTGTAGAGGAGATAATTGTCCAGAGCACTGTAGTTCCTCAAGGAGGATGATTGGAGACACTTTCCTCATGGTTACAATCAGATAAGGGTGGTTCATACTAGAATGTTCTCTAGAATCTTATATTTTTAGATTCACTCATGCAGTTAGTTCCCCAAGGGACCTACAGAGTTACAGAAGGAGAGGGTCTACTGTCGACAGCCTCCTCAGTGCAGCCCTCTCACATTATCCTTCTCCATCAACCACTCAACTCAGTGCAGGGATTAGCTTGCTGGTCCTGACTCTTCCATGCTTGTGATAATAATTATCTCAGAATTCTTCTTTCCCCTGCCTTCTATACGGATCTTGGTTGGAAATACCTGGGTCTCTTCTGAAAGACTTCCAGGTAAAACGGATAAGAATCTGTATCCCTTTCTTTGCTTCATTGCCTCATAACATTTACCCAGCCCATTCCCAGCAACCTTCCAGCTTTGCTTATCAATAAATTATCTTTCTGAAAAAAAGTTGCCATCTCACTGCACAGCACAGAGACACACATAAGTATTAGTTTTTATATGAGGAAAACACAGACATAAACAGCAAGAAGGCCGTGGTCTTGTGCGGAAAACAAAATCTGAGCAAATATTTATAAAGCAACGTGATATAGTATATAACAAAAGAAAACTTTGAAGAGCAGTGGAAATTATGCCTGAAACAGATACAGCAAAACGTAAGTCTTAACTGAATACCTTAATCTGTGTTGGACCAATCCAAATGTATTGACCAGAAAAAGCACAGAGCATGGAGTCAGGAAACTTTTAGTCTTCCAAATTTGATCTGGAAACAATTTGTACCCACAATAGTTACAGATATTTCCCAATTTGAAATTATTCCACCTCCACAGAAATGAAAGCCATCACAGGTCTTTCTGTCTCAGCAATTTTTGCTGGGAAGTTGCCCAGACTTGAATATTATTAGTTCCTATATTTTCCTTTATTAAAAAAAAAAAAACAACCCCAAAAACCTATGATTCAATGCAACCTTTCCTGAAGAATAGAATTTTTGTATTTCAGTGACAGTCTGTTATTGTGCTATTTTCTAAATGAGTTGTTTGAAATTCAAATGATTCTAAGTTCTAGATCCTGCCCGAATTGCTTTCCTGTGTTTTCTAACCAAATTGTGTACCTGGTCTGAAAAACAGTGTTTAGGTTGAACGCCAGTTATGGCTTTTTAATGGTGAGAATGAAACAAGTCACTTAGAAATGACTCAATGTTAAAACTGATAGGATTTTTTTCAAAGTTTAGTGTTCAAATTTCCCAAGACATTTCAAAACCCATGGTTATGCTGCTAATATGTTTCATGCTCTGTCCTAGTCACTTCTTCAGATATCTCATTTTGATTCTAAGCAAATAATATAATGTAATATGATACAATTCGATAAAATTCAATGCAATGCAATAGAAGAAGAGGAAGAATAGGAGGCAGGAGAGGAGGAGGGAAAGAGGAAGAGCCTCACTTGTACTCATTTTATAAGTTAGAAGATTATGGCATAGAGAAGCAAGTGATTTCTAAGATATTAAGCAATAAAAGGAATTGTGTCAGTTTGAACCAAGTTATTTCCATAACTTGTTCTCTTTGTTTAATAAAAATGGAAGCGTTATAGCAGTTAATATACCCATGCACTGTCTCAAGCACTTTACCAATATTACATCATTTAATCCTCAATGACTGTATATCATAATTCCCATTTCTCCGCTGAGGAAAACGAGGAACGGAGCATCTGTAATAGTAGGTTCTCATTCAAATCTGTGTAGCCCGACTGTATTGGCCACGCTCCTACCCATCCTGATGTGCTGTCTCTTCCCACTGTGCTAGAGGTTTTCAATTCTAGCTCCATTCTAGAATTACTTGGTGTGTCTAAAAAAGTCTTTTCTCTGGCCCCAATTCAGAACAATGGACTCAGAATCCCCTGGAGGTTTGGCCAGGCCATGGGTATATTTTCAAATCTCATTGGTCAGTGCCCCATGTGCAGCCAGAATGGGGAAACTCTGTGCTCCAGGAAACTTCAGCAGAGCACAGTAATCAAGAACAGGGACTGTGGAATCAAATGAGTTCAAACTTTAGACCATTCACCTACTAGGAATGAAACTATGAGTGCGTTACCATGCTTGATATGTCTGTTTTTCCTCATCTATCAATCGGGGATAATCAAAATACTACAACATAATACCTACCACATGGGGTTTCTGAGGAGATTAATATTTAATAACTTTGGCACATTTACTGGCATTTGATAAACATTTAATAGATACTAACTTAAAAGAATCTCTTGTATACCTGTCATAGTGGAATGAATAGATCAGGGAGAATGTTTGGGCTGTGATAATCTGATGGAGTACAGTGGGCTGATGATCAGGAAAGACTCAAAGTACTGCTGTTCTTCTGTTGGTAACTGAGTTAAGAGTTAACAAATGATTATGATTACTGAATCATTATATAGATGCCTTTTTACTTTCTAATATATTGTAGAAAAGCCAAAATTACTGAAACTCACTAAGTTGGAAGCCAGAGGCCTTGACCTTTGAAAATGATTGTAAAATTATATAACCTTTATCTTGTGATTATAAAAAACTTATAACTAGCCCCTGCTTGTACCCCCCCATACTGTTTTACAACTTTGAAGTCTTATGATCGCTGGACAGCCCTCTAATGTTTATTAATGAAGGAACTTGTGTCAGCCTTGAACTAACCGACCCCAATTCCTAAACTAACTTACTAGAGGAAACTAGATCTAACCAAAACTGGCCTGCCTGACATGCACAGTAGCTTAAACCAAATCAATCCACACCTGCTTAATAATTAGATAATTTCGTACTTCCTCATCTCAAGCCACTATATTCATTAGCATAAACCTACCTTTCTTTGGAAACTATAAATTACTGCCGTTCATCTGATCGGCCATCTGATCTGCTTCGCTCTTAGCAACATAAGCTTTCTCCCTTTGAAACCCCAGTGTCTCGGGAATTGGTCATTGTAGCACATTAGACAGAGAACCCCCCGTTTTTGCTCGGTAACAATTTTACAGTATTTTGTCTCTCTTTCCTGGAGAATTTATTGAGGAGGCCTGTGCATGCTGCTTCAGGGGGATCCAACTTGTCCATTGCAATAATAAAAATGTCCGTAAATAACATTCATTGAGTGTAATTTGTACTTACCAAGTACCGGTTAAACACTTGACACAAATTATCCAATTAAATTTTTATATAGTCTCTATGAATTAGGCATAACTTTGTTCCAGTTTTGCCACTGAGGAAATTGAGATACAAAGCAAGTATGCTTCTCAGCCCCACATAGTGTTTTTTTCCCCTTTGCTCCTCTGTCCCCAAACACCATTATACGTTTTCTTAGTTCTGTAACTAATGTCTGGATCAGATAGTGTTTGCCACTGTGATGCCGCATGCCAGAAACTCAAAACTCAGTGGTATATGATATGATAATCAGAGCAGGGTTTTGTGGAGCTGCACTCATGCAGCTGCAGCTTGGCAGGAGTTAATCTGACCTCTTGGGGTAGGTTCACATCTCCTCCAGGTATCTCTCTTGCTGCTGGGATTTTGGGTTACTCAGGAAATGTCCCTATCAGGGAAGTATGACGTGCTACCCTACTGTCATCTTTACCCTTACCTAAATGATCAAGATTAATAGGAAAGGATTTGTAAATTCTACCTCAAACAGACGGAACTAAAAACTACATGGTAAAGGACAGAGATACAGGGTGAGGTAAAAAATTGGGATCAATAAAATAATCTACTTCAGCTAATAAGTGGCCTGTCTAATAATTAAAACTGAAATCTCTCTTACTACCAAATTGAGTCCCCTTTGTGAAATATTTTTTTGAGAACTAAGGTCTGATAACTTTGAAAGGTTGTGGAAAATAACAAAATGAATCTTCGTGGGCTTCTTCCCTGTCCTCCTTGATCTGCTAAAATTGGAATTAATAAGTTTATTTGTTTTAACTAGTTTATAGGAGTTTCAAAATGCAAGCAATTATTAAATGGTAATTCACAGGATTACCTGACTATACAAGGTCATATTTACATTTTAGGCAGAAGCCTACATACCTACACTTGTCTTGAAGATTATGATCCTGGTAGAATTTTTCCCCTTCTATTTTAAAATTTATACCCACCAATATTATAAGCTCTACCTGCATTTTGAAAAAAAAAAATTGCACACTTCAATGCATAGAGATAGATATCGAATCTATTTGCTTCAATAGCGGTATATTTCTGCTCCATTTTTTTGCATATTCAAATACACTTGTTAAAATGGTGAAAACTTATTTCAAGAGAAAAGCAAGTAGCTAGCCCTAACTGAATTTTATAGGTAAAACTGTTGAAGAAAAATTGTATATAAAAGTACTATGCTGTATTTTTAGATATCTTTAATTAAATAGATACCTGAAACGGGTAAAATCAGAATGAAATCTGAACTTATTGTTTCCAGTTATCCAGGTAATACTTCTTTGGTATGCTGCTTTAGGCCTGATTTTCTAT
Organism: Cabassous unicinctus; assembly: GCA_029593785.1. Taxonomy (NCBI): domain Eukaryota; kingdom Metazoa; phylum Chordata; class Mammalia; order Cingulata; family Chlamyphoridae; genus Cabassous; species Cabassous unicinctus. Next base: position 7,468 of record JAQZBX010005091.1, on the reverse strand, counting down.
ATATTTCATTGTCAACATGTTGGCTTATGGAAGTTGGAGAAGGGGAAATTTTTAATATTTATAGTTACTCCAAAAAAAAAATCTCAGCATAAATGAAGATGGCCCAGGGGATGCTTTTTAGCTTCTTTTAATGCCAGGATACAAAAGGCTACTCCCTGATAAGAATTAATCTTCCATAGTCATTCTGTCTATTTAAATGCATCTTCTGGTATATTTAAATGTTCAATTAAATGCCAAACATATCTGGAGCTCTATAGATTTCCAAATTAGTAGCAGAGAAGGGCAAGGATGGTGTTTTTAGATCTCCACCAAAGAATCAATCATTTCAATAATAAATGTCAAATCCTTTCATCTTTAATTCCTGTAAGAGGAGACACATCTGAAGCTTGAGTTTACCAGATAATATGATAGGGATGTTTTTATGTGTGGCTGACTCATGTAGCCTTTATTTGAAACTCACAGCTTTACAATCAGCGGTAAGGGAGCTTAACAGAGAAAAAGCAATGTTGACCCATGAATGAATTGGACCAAACTTTCATGTTGGTACCGGTCTATTTTAATTCCATAATGGAAAAACAGGATGAGTTGTAAGGATCTTTATATGAATACTCAAGTGTGGCATGGACAAGGGACACCAGAGAGATATGAAAGAAGAGTTTGACTATTCACAGGTCCTAGAACAGAGAGGAGCAGCAGGCCTCACAGGGTCACATGGGGAACACGTCAAAAGTATGGGCTCAACCAAGCAGGTGGGGAGTAAAAAGTTACACGTCAAAGGCATGGGCTCAACCAAGCAGGTGGATCTGGGGGATATGCCTATGTAATGTTACATGGGTGGAGCCGTAGTGGTTGGACAAGAAAGAGTGGAGATTTTGGAGTAATGAAGCCGTTGTAAAATGTGTGCCTTTAAGAGTACACTTTAAATGTATTGTACAAAGCATGGAATGTATAACACAGGGAATCCAGTGGTGGAAGATGCATTGTGGTTAACAGAACAAATATGAGAACATTCTCTCATGACCTATAACAAATATGGAATACTAATACAGCGTGTTAATAATTGGGTAGGTTGGGGGGAAGTACACCAAATGGAAGATATGGGCTAGTTAGTAATAATATTTTGATGATGCTCTTTCATAGTTTGTAACAAATATTCACAACAATGTGGTGAGTATGGGAGCCCTATATTATAATACACATTTGTTTCATAAGTTCACAACTTTTACTATACAATCATTATTTATGTAGGTTCATGTATGAATGATATACTTCAATAATTTTTTTTAAAAAGAAAGAATGGGGATTGGGGAGTTTGTATTTGCCTTTTGCAGGGGCACACATCTGTGTAGAATGTGAGGAAGAGAGGGAGAAGTTGCTTACCTTATCTAAGCAGGTGTCAGGGATGGTCAGTGAAGACTAAGATAGGGTCGTAGATGCTGTGGCATTATGGCAGTGCAAAACTCCTATGTTGCTAACGACAGGCTTTGAGACGTTGACACTTCATGACAGTGAAAAGCCCCTACTTTAGTTTAATTCACAGGTGCACTATACTAGTATTTTTTTTTTTTTTTTTTGCACCATTCTAATTTGAGGTCACGGCCACCCTTGTTGGCTCCTGCTTGACCCATTGACTGTCTTATTCTCTAACTTCATGAAATAAAATGGGTCTGATGGTCCTACAATAATAGAGAAGGGAGACCCTGAGCATGAAATTAAATCGAAAGATGGTTGAAGCAGCTCTCATTTCAGTTTTGCAAATGATTCCATGTAAGTGAAAAGAAACTTGGAGGGCGTACACTATAATTTGCACAGTATCTGATGGAAGAGTGCTTGACTTTAAACTATAAGAGGTGCACTTCTCTAACCACCAACCTTATGAAAGAACCACTACATAACTGTGGACATGATTACAATGAAGCTGCACATTTTTAACCTTTACTGTGTGTTGTGGAAAATTTCAAATACATGTGAAAGTGCAGGATATAGTACAATGGACCTCCATGTACTCATTACCCATATTTAACTCATGGGTCAGTCTTATTTCATATTTACTGCCATTCTTTCCTGGGTCCAGGATACAGTTAGTATGGTGTTTAGCATAACCACAATAATCTCAATATCATCTAATATCTAATAAGTATTCACACTTCCCCCAGGTATCATACACACATGTGCATGCACATGGAAGAACGCTCTCCCACCCCCACACAAATTACTCATGTTTGAAACACGATTTAGATAAGGTCCATTTATTATGCTTGGTTATATCTCTTGAGTATCTTTTAATTTATAGATTCATCCCCATCTCTTTGTGTCCCTGCAATTAGTTTGTCGAAGAAATTGGGGCTGTCCTATAAAGTTTCCCAAAATCTGAATTTTGCTCATTGCTTCCCTGTGGTGTCCTTAACATTTTTGTTTGTTCCCTGTGCTTCCTGTAAATTGGTAATTCTTGAGGCTTGATCAGATTCCAGTTTGATTTTTCATTTTTTGGCAAGAATATTTCCATCAGGAGAGACATCACGCCTGATCCTATTTTTATGATGCGTGCAGCCACTGATAGTCATTGCTTATCTCTACATTTTCATTAGGGACTGAAAAATGATGCTTTTCTAATACAACCATCCCATCATCACCTATTAAATGAAATGGTTCTCTAAGGAAAAATCTTACCTTCTCAGTCTTGTATACCTGAGTTTTGGTTTTTATAGGAAAGGTATGATAAATATTTGATTTTTAACTTTTATTTACCAGTTTTCAAGTAGTAAGGTTTCCTAGAATTCTCCAAAGATATAGCAATTAGTTCTTTTATATATCATTATTTGCTCATGCTGATACTTTCTATTCAAATTCTGGATTTCAGGATTGCTACTTCTTCAGACTTACACCTGTGTGTCCTCTTTGTATGCTAAAAATCACAGTTCCCAAAGACTCCAAAACAATGCACTATTTCCTTTGTCCCACAATATACACATGGTAGTCTCAGAATAAAACAAAACAAAAATAAGCCTATGATGATCAACAATATGACTGAAGGGTTTTAATATTTTTTGCACTTCTTTTTGTCCTTAGAGCATGTACCACTAAGGCATTAGGTATATATTGTCAAATTACGGTGTTTGTAGAGACACTTGAAATTGGTCTTGTCTTATGGTTATAACATCAACTCAATTCAAAATTAGATTATTTTACATCTGCTTTTTAGGGATTTTTCAAAAGTTCATTCTGTTTTTAAATTTTAAAAAATAAATCTGGTTCCAAAGAGCCTCTACATAAAACATACATTTTGAGAGAAGTTTAGTTTCTATCACTGTAGTGTTGTCCTGTTGCCCCCTTGCATCTCTAGGTAGAAATGATGTTTTACTATTATAGTTTATTTAATTTTGTACTGTTATATGCAAATATTTATGTCATCTTTTTACATACACACACACAGATGCATGTATCTTATCTTAGATGTGGCAAAATATACAAACTTTTCTTCATCTTGCTTTTCCAATTAACATTAAATGCTGACTATCATTGCATTTTAGTACATAGAAAGATAAATCATTCCATTTTCCAGGTGCATTTCTCTCATAGATGCATTGCATGAATATTTTGTAGTTTATTTAATTAGTCCCTTATTGGTGGACATTTGAGTTTTTTTCAGTGTTTTGGTGTTATAACTATTAATTCAGTGAATAGCCTTATGAGTATATCTTAAATAATTGTGCCCATGTAATTTTTCTATATATTACTAATTCCCCTCCATGGAGTGTAACATTTTGCATTCCCTCTGGCAATATCTGAGGGTGTTTGTTTTCTCACAGCTTTGTCAACAGAGTCAATTCTCAAACTTGATTTTTTGACAATTTGACAAGTGAGAAATGGTATGGCGGAGATGTTTTAGTCTGCATTTATCTTATTATAAGTAAAGTTTAGCATCTTTCATATGTTTAAGTTTCATTTGCATTTTTTTCTATCAATGTCATGTTAATATATCTAGCACAGTTTTCTCTAACATAGTTGGTATTTTTCTTCTCTATTTTTAAAAGCTTTTAAAGTATAAATATTAACTTATTTATAATACAAACTACAAATATTTTCTGCAGTTTTTCATTTTATTTAATTTGCTTCTTATGTTTCTGCTGTTTAATTTCTTTTCCTTATTTATTTTTATGCAATTAATTATCTGTAGCAGTTTTCTTTTAGCTTCTTAATTCTGAGTCATAGTTGGAAAGTTATCCCCACTGACTGGTTATAGAGAAATTCACCTATATATGAGCCTGAATTTTATGAATCCCTCACCCCTATTCTATACTCATAAACCTTAATGGAAGAACATAATTCTGAGAATATTATACCTAGATCTTGTTCCTGGTTCTGGCACCAACAAGTATGTGAGCATGAACATATCACTAAAAGAAACTGAGACTCAAATAGCTTATCTAAAAACCAGCCAACTATTAACTACCTCCAATTATTATTATGAGGATTGAATGAGAACATAAAATTTCATACTTTTCCTAAGTATATTAAGTTCTCAATAAATATTTTTTGAGTCTGAGTTCTTTTATGTACGGTTTTCCTCAAATAAAAGAAGGAATTTGGGCTAAGCTTCTTCAGTGGTAAGGTTTGTTTGGGCTGGGAAGTTAGCGCATCAAAAATCATAGCTTATCATGTATATCCATTAAATATCCATTTCTCAATTACTCACTAACAAAAAAGACTTCATCTATTTATAATTTTTGGAATGAATTAGTAAATGAATAAGTTTTTAATAAAGGTTTAAGCAATCATTTTCTTGTTAGCATCTCAGAGTCATGATCAAATTTATTTTATATTTCCCTTTACAACTTGATTCTAGATGATCCCTTAAGGCTAATTTATCATCACTTCTTCTTATGTGCCTTATGCATTTGTGCTTGGAAACCTCATGCTGTTTATCATCTCTAGACATTCATTCATTCCAAAACTTTCCTGAGTCCTTATGCACAAGAAACTCTGCTCTACCCTGAAGCTCACCACTGCTGCCATCAAACTTAGCTCTGGGACCTTCCTTTATTGAGAAGTAAAGTACTGATCTCCCTTGAAAAACACTATTTGGTAATTTAAAGACAGTATACACCTGTTATGTCTAGCTAATCCACAAAGTTCCAGTGAATAAAGTATTCTTTAACACCAAGCATTTTAAAATTAACTTTATGTTGAAATATAACATAGTACAGAAAAGTACACAAATCAAAAGTGTAGAACCAAATGAATGGTCTCAGAGTCAGCACAGGTATGATCAAGAAACAGACCATTATTAACACTTGAAAATCTCTCCTCATTCTTATTCCAGCTCAGTACTCCTCCCCAAAGATTACCACTATCCTCACTTAAAATATCCTAGATTGCTTTTTCTTTTTAAATTTACATGGATGGGATCATATAATAGAGTACTCTTTTGTTTCTGGATTATTTTGCAGCATATACAGATGACTTATATTTGGGCCACTTCTAGTTGCTGACTATTACAAACAGTGCTGCTATGGCACTTGTGCATGTCTTTGTTGAAAATATAAAGACATTCCTGTTGGGGATGTATTAGGAGTAGAACCACTGTTTCACAGTGTATACATATATTCAGCTTTAGAAGATACTGACAAACAGTTTTGAGAGTATTTATATAAATGTAAAATCCAGAAGCGGTATGTAGGTGTTCTAGTTGTTTGACATCCTTGTCAACAGTTAGCATTTATTAGTTTTTATTTTATTTTGTTTTTATTATTCAGGTAGGTGCATAGTGGCATCTCCTTTTGGTTTGAACACGTTTTTAGGTTTATTGACCATTTGCATAACCTTCTTTGTGACATTTACTCTATTCTCTTCCCCAGTTTTCTTTAGGTTTTCTGCCTCTACTAATTGATTAGAAGAAATTCTTTATATATTCTGAGTATGAGTCATTTGCCATATGTATATATTACAAATATATTCTCTCACACTTTGGCTTTTTACTTTCTTAACGATAACATCTGATGAACATGAGTTAATTTAGTCATATACATTTACACCCATGTATATAGGTGTAAGTATGTATACATGCACATATATCTTACTTTACATATATGTATACACATACTTATATACATATATATTACTATATATATTTAGTGTGTGCTTTTTTTGTCCCATTAAGGAAACTTTTTCACTTAGACATTCTACCATATTTTCTTCTTGAAACTATATTGTCTTACTTTTCATATTTAAATTTACAATCCATATGGAATTGATTTTGTGTATGGTGTGAGGATTTTAAAAAGTAAGGAAGCCTATTCATTCAGTGCACAGATAAAAAGGAAAATTTTGTAATGCGGCAATCCCACAGTCAGCCCTTTCACTCTACTGCCTGCCAGTTCTCCTATTTGGAACCCAGATGCATAAGATAGTAAAAGACTGGAGATGGTTTGGCCAGTAGAAACTTATCTTTGCCTTTGATGTACAGTAGAGTTTGAATCAAAATATTCTCACCATTATTTTGCTTTTATTTTCTAAGTGATAAAAATCTTGACAATATTCTGCAGAGAAAAATTGCCATTCAAGACCTGATACAGGCTTTACCTTTTCATCCCAAACTTCAAGAATCCTTTAATAAATATAATTAAGAAACAATCTTCATATCAGATAATATTTCAAGGATTCACTCAAGTTTCACCTCTGTTCTTCCACCGTATTTGCCCAAGCACAAAATTATTCCCTCGCTGTGTCCTGTAGCAATTTATGCACTTTTTCTATAGTACTTACAGATTGTACTTCTTAACACATTGGTTTATAGCTATTTAATTTGCCTGTTGTCAAAGTCTGTGTATTGCAGGGCTGCCACTACAGTGTGTACAGTCCCAGACAAATACTCTTTGCAGAGACCCTGTCTACATAAACAACTTGTTTAAAAAATAGATTATAAAATGCATGTACCCATGTGAATGAAGTACAGTGGTTGTTGATGTAGATTTAGCATAATGGGCAGAGAAGAGGTTCTTATGTATTTGTTTATTGTCCCATCAGGGCATATGAAGGTTCATCCTAGTCTCCAGGTGTCTTCTTTTCCTGTCCAAGAATAAATTCTTCATGTGTTTCTTTGTCAAATGTGCTGTTCTTGTCTAATTTCCTATCTCCCAGTGCAAGAAAAAGGTAGCAACGCTATCATTACTCACATTACATGGCTCTTTGGAGCCTGTTTTTATTGAAACAATATTGATCTTCTGGCCTTCACAGTCCTTTAATAACATTTACTTAATACTACACTAATTAAATTTAATATTAATTACTAATTTATTTAATACCAGTATTAATACCATTTTGCATATAACACTAATACCATTAAAAATACCATGAATCAAAACACTGCATCATCCTTTGTGCTACCTGTACCTACAGGCGTCCAATGACTCTCTCAACGGTGATTGATTTGCTTTGTTGATGAGGGCCACGAAGGCAAGTCTTACTC